>CM041791.1:44937332-45145338 GCA_023375725.1 Nephotettix cincticeps
ACACTGCCCAGATGTACGGCAAATACTGAACGTAAGACTGAATCATAGCGTTTTGGTGAATGATAATTTAAAACAGCCTCACCAGGAAAACAGGCAACCAGCCATCTCCCTGCCGGCTCTAAATTATTGTGCATTCACAGTTTATTATCGTATCCACGTATAGCAGCTTATGCGATCAGGGAACCGTTCCTTCTTTTGATGCAACAAAATAGTCGTACCAATATGAAGCTCGTATTTGTCGTGTTTCAAATAGAGATGGGATTACCTGTGATTTTACAATCACTGTGAAAACCTTTTATACTGAGATTCGTGATTTTTTCAAGTCATTCTTTCTTTTTGCTCTGACAGCCTGTTGACGATGTTATATGACCAATACAGAACTGTGATTTGCCGTAATGATCTCGCTATTTCGGGATTTTCACTCAAATAAAACAAAAAATCATAATGTTAAGGATATAACTGAATAAAGGAAATAAATAAACCGTTTTATTTTTTTAATACGTTCTGTATTTCCTCATTAGTGGAACCCCTCAAATCCGAACTGATTGGGACTGAAGCCTTTTCTTCCCGGAAAATAATATTATGCACTTATTTTGTCACTGTATTTGCGCGGTAAGCAACGGGAGACGTGGTGATTGGGGTTATACAGGCTGTGTGTGACTCAATTAATTCATAAGGGCAGTGACCTTGGCAGGTCGAGCCTGTGCTAAAAATAAACCACTCTCCCCCTACCCATGCCCTTACTAACAGGGATGCGTATCGCATCTGTCTACTGTCTATGTCTAGTTTAGTGAGCGTTTACCTGCTGATAAGTGTGCATCGCTAACAGACGTGGCTTGGGATTACGTTTGTGTGAAGATTTTCTTCACTTCAACAGTTAAAGATAACAGACTTAAACCTTAAAACCTTGAAAAATAAGTTTATGGGATTATTTTTTTTTAATTTCCAGCTATTTCTTTTTTTTATTTCTTGAGAACTGTTCAGATTTGAGGGGTTCCACTGTAATTTTAAATATTAACCACTTTATACTAAAATAACTATTTTAGTCTAAAGAGCCCTTTGACATTTTATGAGAGTGTTTGATTTAATTTGAACAATGGTTTTGATTGGTTGAATTAAAAATAATAAACTAGGACAATATAAAACATAGGTCTAATGAACCCTTGGCTAATGGTATTGACTCAGTATATTTTCTGTATTTTTTGTTCTGTAATAAAATACATTATATTTTTTTATTTTGTTTGTTCATCCTTAGTTTGAGACTTGAGAAGATTATTACCCCTTATTAATTTGTTACAACATATATTATAATGTTTAAATAATTATTAATATGTTTAATGTGATATATTTTTTACAGAATGGATTAAAAAAATCATATTACAGATTGAAAGTTAGTACAGTAAAATATTTCTTCTGACATTGTATATCTTTTTTAAACTCCTTTTCCTATGTTTTCACTAAATAAGTTCTGAAAAATATTTATGAATAAAAGGATGAGATCAGTCAATGTTACTAGCGGCAATATTCTCTTGTACCGTACCGTACCGAATTTGTACCGAGAACCGAGGTACAACAATTTGTACCGTACCGTACCGTACCGACCTCATAATTTCCTGTACCGCAGACCCCTACAAATCACAGTTCTGTATTGGTCATATAACATCGTCAACAGGCTGTCAGAGCAAAAACAACGAATCACTTGAAAGAATCACGAATTACAGACATTACAGTTTAAAAGGTTTTCACTGTGATTGAAAAATCACAGGTATTCCCATCACTATTTGACGACTAATACGAGCTTCATACTGGTACGACTATTTTGTTGCGTTAAAAGAAGGAACGGTTCCTTGATCGCGTAAGCTGCTACACGTGAATACGAAATTAAGTTGCGAATGCACAATAATTTTGAACCGGCAGGGAGACGGCTGGTTGCCTGATTTTCACGAAAGTCTTGGTGACAGTGAGGTTGTGCAATCAAATGTATTAAGACAGTAAAATATTACTTCGAAGTTTGACATCTCGATGGAAAACATCTGTATTCGATAATATTGCGTGAACGCGGCGTGAATCATAAGTTTTGGACGAAATGTTATTACCCGGGGTCTCGGGTTAATTTCAATGTCATCTCGGGTATTTTGTACAACCCCATGCCTTTCGGGTAGTTGGTACCACCCGACCCGACATCTACTAGAAGCCCGCCCGAATGAAACCCGAGACGAGCCGAGCCCGCCCGACCACTCGGGTTCACATAATTACCCGAAATGACCCGAATTTTCGGATACCCGCAGACCTCTAAGCTTAGTACTTTACCTCGATCAGTTTTAAAATCTTCATATCCATGGACAAGATAAAACTCACCTAAAGAATTGCTTGCTCCAACTCAATAAAACCCCTACTACAGAAGATTAAACCTCTGAATTAAATTATATGCTAAGGCAAAAAACAAGACAGAGAGTATTCACGTACCTTCAGTATTTTCTCATCCTCTCGGTATGAGTTTTTACGCTTCAGTAGATGTGGCAGTCTGAGATGGTCAGTACATTCTCCATCTGGAGCTATCAGGCAAGCAAACGCAGCTTGAGAGTAATCTGGCACATAGGCTATGGCCATCACTCGCAGGCCCTAACAATCACATACAAACTGTTTTAGCTTCTACACCAGACTTATTTGTAATTAAATTTAAATTTGAAACCGTTGTAAAAAATACCTTTGAATACCATTTCCTACATTCATAAAACTATATGGTCTTGTACTTTTAATTTTCATTAAGGCTTTAATCATACTAATTTTATTACTTATGGAAAACTGATTTATTCGTCTTAAATTCATTCATCAGTAGTTTGTTGTAATGAATACACCAACTTAATCATATTACCCCCGTCACAGCAAACCTGCATACTCAGCTATTTTCTAAATAAATAATATAATAATAATGATATATGTTAAGTGTTGTCAATATCTGTCAATAAATATGAGAGTTATTTGCCTTTACTCCATAAGATTAACATGGTAAAGAGTATGCAGGTTTGCTGCTATGAGGAACATTGGAAGTAGGCATTTCTAAGATAAACAATTTTTAGTTTCACCATTTACCAAGTTGTATAAACATCTGTCCATAAATAAAGGAGTTTGCCTATTCTCTATATGATTAACATAGGAAAAGAATATGCAGGTTAGCTGCCATGATAAACCCATTAACTATGATTTTTAATCATAAATGGATAGATCTCAACCATGTAAAGGTAAATACTAAGTTTAATCCAAAAAATATTAATTAATAAGTGAAATATTAATTTTCCTTTATCCTCCATAAGATAAACATTGGAGCCCCAAAATACAACGTACTGTGTTTAGATTTTTTAATATCTCTGTAACCGTTGAGATAGAGAAAATCTTAAAAAAACTAAATTGTGTAGTTTTATAAGCTGATTTTGATGAAAAAAGATAAAATTTAAAAATTATTTAAATTACCTAGGAAAAATGCAAAAACCTAATTTTTGAGTACAAAACCTCCCAAACTACCCGTTCTGAATGACCGATATGTCTGGTTAACTTGTAAATGTAAGAATACACACATCTCTACCAAATTTGGTGTTGATCGGACTATTTTTACGAGAGTTATCGTGTTCACAGACACACACACACACACACACACACACACACACACCCACATATATATATATATATATATATATATATATATAAACTCCCATCGCAGCAGACCTGCGTAATCAGCGAATTTCCAATTCAATAGTAAGGCAATAATAACACAAATATTTGACAAGATTGATCAATCAATACCTAACGATAAATTAGTATATTAGTATAAGCCTATTCTTCGTAACAATAACTAGGGGAAAAGTATGCAGGATTGCTGCTATGAGGAACACTGAAAGTAGGCATTTTTAACTATTTTTATTCTGATTATATACCAAGTTTTATCATTATTTGGACATAAATAAAGGAGTTTGCCTATTCTCCATAAAATTAACATGGGAAAGAGTATGAAGGTTTGCTGCTGTGAGGTACACATTAACTATGATTTTTTAGCATAAACGTATGGATCCCAACCACATGAAGCTAAATACAAAGTTTCATCCAAAGCTATTGGTTATTAAGGGAAATATTAATTTTTCCTCATTCTCCATTAGATTAGCATTGGAGCTCCTAAATACAATGTACTGAGTTTAGATTTTTTAATATCTCGTTAACCATTGGAGATAGAGCAAAACTTTAAGACACTAAATTGTGTAGTTTTTGAGCTGATTCTAAAAGTGAAAGATAAAATTTTAAAATTTTAAAAAATTACGTGGGAAAATGCAAAAAAAACCATTTTTGGGGTATGATTGTCCGATAAGTCTCGATTATGCACTCGTCAGAGCAAATGTAGGAATACACGTCTCTACAAAATTTGGTCTCGATCAGACTATTTTTACAAGAGTTATCGTGTTCACAGACACACATATATATATATATATATATATATATACAGTAGAACCTCGATTAACCGTCACCCTTTTAACCGTCAGTCTCTATTAACCGTCACCCCGCTAGCGCAAAAATAATTATGTTTCCGCGTCAGCGCCGAGTCGGATCTCGAGTTGAGGCTCTATGATGAGTAGTGACGACTGTACTGCACACCTGCATTGTGCATGAATCATTGGCGGCAAGGGTAGTAACCCTGCTGGTTAATCCCTTATACTGTCTTCTGCATTCCACTGCTACCGTTTCATTTCAGTTCAGTATGGTGCGTGGCTACAGTGAACTGAAGTTATTGTCGATTTCGAGTGCAATGCCAACTAGTGTTTACGTGCTTTACTGTTTATTGTTAACAGTTCTGTTTATACGTGGTGTGTAATGCTCGTCTGTTATGGCTGAGAAACGGTAACGTGTAGTTGTGGGACTCGATAATAAACAATAAATTATTAAACGCTGATGCTTCTTCTCAGAAAAATAAGAAAAGCCTGACGGGGAAAGAAACAAAAGAAAATGACGGATTATTTTAATAACTAAATACCGGCAACATCAAGTTTTGAGAGTAAAAATACGTACATGTACAGTTCATATTTCATTGTTTTCTTAATAAGATATTTCAATAAACTATTTTTCACTTGAACTAGCGTAGTTTGGTTTTTTCTCATTTAAAATAAATTCACATTAAGTCTATCATGAAAATTAATTATGACTTGAAATGGCGCCGTTATAACATGCAAGGCAGTGAATTGCGAAGTTGCCACGCCAAACACTGTATAGGTGCTAAGTTGTATCGGCGCTATTACTATTTCTGTTATCCGTCTATTCGGTTATCCGTCATGGTCTCGGTCCCGAGGGTGACGGTTAATCGAGGTTCTACTGTATATATATATATATATATATATATATATATATATATTGAAATAATTCGACCAAGTACCCTTATAAAACATTTTTATACTTGGTAGAATTATTTCAATATAATAATATTAGTAGCCCTGTTTGATGAAATAAATAGTAAAATATATATATATATATATGTATATATATATATATATATATATTTTAACGAATATTGTTTTTGGCCTCTGGGTACCTAAAGACGAAAAAAAAACATGGTCCTGGTCTTAAGTCTTCCATAATATGGTAATAGCTATTAGCTTCTTCCCTATAAGAAATTCGCATAAGCAATAAGCATACGTTGCTGATCTACTCTTAACAATTATTGCATTTACTTCCCTGTGGCAAATAGGTTAGATCGTGGATATGTCTAAAGGGAATGGTTTTCAGTTCATCTAAACAACTGTTACGTTTAAAATTTTGGTCTTACAAATTACTAACAGCCCCCCGCCCCGAGCATGGGATATTCAGGTATATTCAGGTTGGTTTTTACTTGTTTGCTATATTTATCACAATTGTCTTTGTGATCTCATATGTTAATTTTTTCATTTATTTTTTGTAGCATACACTACATTATTGTAATACCCCCGTCGCAGCAGACCTGCATACTCAGCGAATTTCCAAATCAATAATATAATAATAATAATATATGACTAGTTTGATCATTATATTTCAATAAATATGAGTATTGCCTACTCTCCATAGATTTACATGGGAAAGAGTATGTAGGTTAGCTGCTGTGAGGAACACTGAAAGTAGTCATTTCTACCATAAATAATTTTTATCTTAACATTTATACCAACTTTCATCAACATCTGTCCATAAATAAAGGAGTTTGCCTATTCCCTATATGATTAATATGGGAAAAGAGTGTGCAGGTTTGCTGCCATGATAAACACATAAACTATGATTTTTAAGCATAAAAGGATAGATCTCAACCAGATGAAGCTAAATATCAAGTTTTATCCAAAAATATTGATTAATATGGGAAATATTAATTTTTCCCTATCCTCCATAAGATTAACATTGGAGCCGCACAATACAACGTACTGTGTTTAGATTTTTTAGTATCTCGGTAACCGTTGGAGATAGAGAAAAACTTTAAGAAACTTAATTGTGTAGTTTTTAAGCTGATTCCAATGGTGAAATATAAAATTAGAAATTTTTAAAAATTACAGGTGAAAACCGCAAAACCCCCCATTTTGAGATACAAAACCCCCCCAAAATTGATATTTGTTTATTTATTTACATAAATTTAAGTTAAAATACACTGTGTAAATGAACTAAGTTTCGAAACACGTGTCGTGTATAATGTAAGAAATAAAATGTTTAAAGGGAGCACAAGTTCTTTTAATTTAATAATAAATAAATATATATATATACTAGCTGACCCGGCGAACTTCGTACCGATAATAATAAACATTTTATTTTTAATCATAAAACATAATCACTAAAATTCGTTCTGAGGAATATTATATCTATACAGTAATTAGATACCATTGAGTGCTTACTATTTTATGCATGCTTCTTTGGCTTGCTCAATGGTTCAAATAAAAACAGCTGCTGTTTATATCTTAAAAGGTAAGATACATGTTGGAATCCAAAACAAAATTATTTACCCATAAGATTAACATGGGAAATTTGAAGGCGTAAAGGGTAGAGATTTATGGGAAAATCGTCACAAAAACTATCAGACTTTCCTATTTTAGGCCTAAAGAACCAGTATACCGAATTTCAGCCTCCTAGATAATCGGGAAGTGGGAGAATTAGTGATGAGTGAGGGCTTTGAATTTTATATATTATATATAAATTTTTATTATATTATATATTATTTTTTATTATATTTATTTATTTTATTATATATTTTTTTATACGAGGGTCCCCCACCACTGCGATTGCGTGTGCGGCCGCTTGTCCCTTCCTTTCGCTTCAGTGTGAGGTGAGTCTCGTTGCTGTACGGTTACGCTTCTCGTTTTCGCAGCGTTTTAAAATGGCGACGCCAATAGAAAATCCCGCCAAATGTGAAGTGCGGAGTGTGATTCGCTTTTTGAACGCTCAAAAAGTTAAGCCTATTGAAATTTATAGGCAAATTAAAGCTGTTTATGGTGAAGGTGCGATGAATGAGTCATCTGTGCGAAAATGGTGCATCATGTTTAACCAAGGAAGGACCAATGTGCATGATGAAGATCGGAGTGGGAGGCCATCTTTAGTCACAGATGAACTGAAGCAAAAAGTTGAAGACAAAATTCAGGAAAACCGACGTTTCACTTTAACAACTTTACATGACCCTTTCCCGCAAATTTCACGTTCACTCCTACATGAGATAGTGACAGATCATCTTGGTTACAAGAAAATGTGTGCTCGCTGGGTGCTAAGATTTTGACGGACGACCATAAGGCAAAACGAATGGGGGCAGCTCTGGAGTTTTTAACAGAATATGACAATGATGGGGACCGATTCCTTGATCGTATTGTTACTGGAGATGAAACATGGGTTTCTTACAAGACTCCAGAAAACAAGCGTCAGTCAATGGAGTGGCATCACGCTAATTCGCCCTCAAGACCAAAAAAGGAAAAACCATTATTGCAGACTCGCAAACTCATGGCAACGGTTTTTTGGGACCGAAAGGGGTTAATTCACGTTGAATTCATGCCACGAGATGCAACGATTAACTCCGAAGCATACTGTGAGACCCTTCAACGTCTTCGACGTGCCATCCAAAACAAGAGGCGCGGAATGCTGTCGGGAAAAGTGTTTTTCATTCACGACAATGCACGGCCGGCCTCATGCCTCAGCAAGAACAAGGCAAGAACTCCAACATCTGAAGTGGGAAATTTTTAATCATCCTCCCTACAGCCCAGACCTGGCACCCAGTGATTTCCATCTCTTTCCAAAGTTGAAGGAATTTTTGGGTGGAAAGCAGTTTGGAAATGACGATGAACTTAAGGAAGCAGTGGTAAAATGGCTCAAATCATTCGCGGCTGAAGAGTATAACGTCGGAATAGAAAAACTGGTCCCACGTTACAACAAATGTCTCGACAAGAACGGGGATTACGTAGAAAAGTAATGTAAGGTACTGTGGCATTGTAAATAAAATTTGGTGGAGAAATCTTTTGTTTTTATTTTACCATGCTAAAACGTTCTTTACTTTCTGGACGACCCTCGTATATTATTTTTTTTAATATTATATATAAATTTTAACGACTATTGTTTTTGGACTCTGGGCACCTAAAGAAGAAAAAATAACATGGTCCCGGGCTTAAGTCTTACCATGAGACCTACACTAATAGCTTCTTCCCTATGGAAATTCGCTAAAATGAAAAATATCAAGGCTACGATATGACAACCATTTAGATTCTGACCTTGCTGGTGTCCCAGTCATCGTCATCTTCATCTCCAAAGTCGACACTCAGGGGAGCCACCTTGATCCAGTTGTAGAGGCGGCGGCAACATGCTTTTAGCACTGAGTCCTTGGCCTCCTCTATGAGATGGGCTCTCAGTTCCTTCTTCAGATCCGGGTACACCATCTTTTTGAGTGCCATCTCTACACACTCAACCCGTAGAGAATTCCACTCCTGCACGTTATCGCTAAACTCATCCTGTAACATTTAGAACTAGCAAAAACACTACTTTACACCCATTTCCATTTCAAATTTTTGAGAAATTTGTATCTGTCATGTTTTAGAGGTGAAAAGATAAAAGAATTAATAACACCTATATATAAGAAGTTCCCACTTATACCAGAATTTATAACAGCTGTTTCATCTGTTTGGTCTGGGGGTACACAGATAGACAGACAGGAATCAGTTGGAAACCCACTTTTTCTACAAACAGCTTCAAAACTAATATTTTACACTCTCACTCCAGTTTCAATAATTTTGACAAAAACAAAAAAGGGGTTTGTAATAATTATGTACTGTTTATAGTGCTGTACAAACTAGGAGAGTACAAAGGCTCGAATTATCAAGTTTATTTTCTGAGCTGTTTAAAGTTCAGCTCGGCTCAAGGGGTTTTGAAAAAGCTTGAAGTTAGAAGGGAGCTTTCAATGCAAAGTTAAAACACACTTGATTTTCGCCATAAATTTTAATTTATTCTATTTTAGTCATGCATTCTTTTTTATATCAGCGAATGTGATGGGTTAAAAATAAATAATGTTTGATTTCCGCGTAGCAATGTCGTAATAAGAAACAGTTATCAGTTTTTTATGAATCTCGAATGAGGAAACCATCCATTGCCTCAAACTCAAAATCATTGTGCACTTTCAGTTTACTGTTGTAGCCACAAAAATTAAGTTGTAATTTAATCCTAAACTCTTTGATAAACCATATTTCTTTTCAAATCCATACGATATTGGATATCCAGTGAACACATACCCAGTAAAATTTGATAAGATAAATATCCTAAATTAAGATTAGATAGATAAGATTAGATCATTTCAATGCAATCAGATGTACGGCTCCGAAACTAAAGTAACCAGTACCCAGTAAAATTCAATAAAAAAAATAAAAAGTAAATTCAGTAAAACTCAAACTCTTTGTTTCAGTTTACATCGTCTATACAAAATATCATTGCTCGAACACAAAAATGCTAACGACAAATGACGTAAATGCGTATCCTCTTTGAAATAATACAAGAATGTCATTGGTCGGTTCAAGGTTGCAACATACCTCATTATTATTCTTATTTGAGTTACTGATAAAATTCAATGCGATATTGAATGTTGTCGTCAATGCCGATTATCGGAATACTGTTAATTATATTATTCCGCAAAATGAACTTTTCGGTAACAAAACAAGTATATTCATTTCCCATGAAAATTATTAATAGGATTAGTAAGAATGTTTCGATATAACACCCTATTTTTCTAAATCAGATTCACAAACTACGATACAATACGAGACCAAGGATACCAAGTAGCCTACACGACCTAGTGCCATTCTCGTCTATCCGTTGATGAATTTGCTAACATGATGCTAATTTGATGGGAATTTTTAAACGTTGATAGTTTAGTAAAAAATATGTTCTCTGATTAGTAAGTTATAATAATCCGATTATATCAATTTACTCTAAAAGCCGGCACAATCATTTTGCGGGTATAATTGTATCGCGAAAACACTTTTGTTGCCCATGTCGTCTGCCGCCGTCTGATCATGGATTTGTAATTAATTTTTTTGTCTTTTTCGTCTGTTATCATTGTGCAACGAAGTTTCAATGGTGAAATACATTAACTATTATTTATTGTGTTGTCATTAAAATACGGATCATTGAAAGATGATGGATTGCAATATTATTTTTTCCCTAAATGGCGTAGTCTGTCCACAGTCGTCGCACTGTTGACTGTTATTATTGTGCAACACATTTGTTTACAGTGTTCATATTTGTGTTCTAAATAGTTTTTAATGGAGAAATTCATTAATTAGTTATTATTTATTGTTTTGTTATTGAAATGGGGATTATTTTTGAAACACTGATATAAGGGAATTGCTTCGACTCAAATATGAGTTTTTGTGATTTTTGCAATTTTCATGATTTTACCACTAGCAAAAGTTTATATTAAATTGGTTATTTTATTCAAATTATCTATATACTAGCCAAAGTACCTGTTCTTCGCACGGGTTAAAAAGGCTGAAAGGTGTAGGCTCTACTGATACATTTAAGTTATTGTTAATTAATTCTTTATTGTTTACAAAATGACAAAACACGAATGTCTACAACATTTCAAAGTAACATATGTCAAATATTGGGAGAGGATAAGGATTAATGTAATAGAGACAGTCGTCGGAAAAAACTTAAAATCTTCCATTCCACTATTTCAAATAATTCACTAATTCCGATCCAGCAGTTTATCTGAAAAATGAACTTTATTTCTTCTTCTTCCCGAACTGTCAAAATGTAAAGTAAACGGATGTTGACATTAAAAACTGTAAACATTGAATCCCAGGGTATTTACAGCAACCATGTCTTCTGCTTTCGAACTGTCAAATTTTAGTGTTCACAGCTGTTGACATTCAAGTAATTTTATATTTTCATTCTCTAAAAATGTAAACATTGAAACTTAGGACGTTCACAGGGCGTAGCCCAAGAGGATTTTAAGGAAATGAGTATGCCTATGTGTTGCATGAGTGTAAGATCTACCTTTGTGTAAAATTTTAAATCGGTCGGTTTAGTATTTTTCGCATTTACTTGCCACAACAAACCCACAAACAAACATACAGAAACCACCTCTTCTTTATAATATTATAGATAAGTATATATTTTTGGTTTCACCATTAAATTTTAAGCAAATTTGCTTTTTTAATTTTTTTCACATATGTTATGTATATATAAAGTACACAGTGGGTCGAGCGGTGGTTCGGTGAGGTCAACTTCCTTATCACACAGCTCCTCACTGGGCACAGGCTATTCCGTGACTACCTCCATGAGATGGGCAATGTTGACAGTGCAGCCTGTCGATACGGGGATACTCCCCGGGATGATGCCTATCATACATTTTTTGAGTGTAAGCGGTGGGCAGCCCAGAGAAGAAGTATGGAACTGGAAGTGGGGGCCATCTCGCCTGAGAACATTGTCGCTCTCATGACGACATCTCTTGAGAACTACTGAGATTATTCTTGAGATTACTGTATTCGTCAAGAACGTTCTCAAGAGAAAAAAGCCAGAAGAGGATCAAGTCCAGCTTTGATCTTTCCTCAGGTGGCTAAGGAGATGTTGTAGTCTTGTGGCTTCACATACGAGGCTCCACCTTGATGTAATACCTTTAATAGATGCTTCCAGGGCGGATTTCAGCCTGAGGCGAAGAGGTTTTAGTGGGTGAGAGTCCCACACACCAGGGCGTGTACCGATATTAACTGAGTAGCAGTAACTGAAATAAGAATAATAACGAGGTATGTTGCAACCTTAAACCGACCAATGACGTTCTTGCATTATTTTAAAGAGGACACGAATTTACGTCATTCGCTCTATTGGACTTTAGTGTTTGAACAAAGAAGTTTTGTATTGACGATGTAATCTAAAACGTAAGTTTGAGTGTTAATGCTCATTTTATATGGTCGATCAGTAATTTAGGATAGTTATTGAATTCAACTGGGTACTTGTTACTTTTGTGTCGGAGGCGGATATTCAATTTGAAATGAAATATTGATTTTTATTTACGTGGCAATATGACAATAAACTGAAAGTGCACAATAATTTTGAGTCGGCAGGGTAACTATTAGTTTACTGATCCCGAGTTTCATAAAAACAATGACAACTGTTTCTTAAAAAAAAACATAACGAAAAAAAACGGAAACGGAAAACAAACATAATTCTCTCTTTCACTATTCATTGTAAGTGGAACAACGAACGCTTGGAATCGAAGAATCAGAATCGACTTTAGACGATTATTTTCAACTCCGATTCCAACTCTGAGAATCGGTGGAATCGAGAATCTATGTTTGGAATAGACTCAACCCTAGTTTGCAGTAATGGTGAATAATAAGCTAAGATACAAAAAAATTAACAAATTAACAGAGAAAAATGTTGAAAAAAGATTTTTAACAGCTTACAAAGTAACAAGTGCTTTTAAGTTACAAGTGTATGGGTATCCCAAACGTCAGATTGGATAAGTGTGTTGGCAACCTTTCAATAACATTATATTTTATGGAGATGAAATGCTTATGCTTCAAAGGATGATGGTGAACACTTGGTTGGTTACCCTGTAGTAAAGCTGCTTGGCCTCTTCCAGGTAGGAAGAGTTGCTGGTGATGCCCTCTATGTGATCACTGATGCTCATTGTGATGAGGCGGTCGCTCTGAGCGATGGTTAGCTTCAGGAATGTATCGGCAGTCAGGTCCCGCACCGGTTTCCCTTTAATGTACTTCATACTGCAATAAATAGGCAATGTCCTTAATAATAGGCACAAATAGAAACATTTAAACTAGAATAAACTTAATTTGATTTTAGTATTTATATTTAGGATTATAAACACAGAAGCAAATTTACAATATTAGTGAACTGACATATACTTTCTCGTTCCAAAAGGATCTAAAAAGATTCTATATATATATTTATTAAAACCATCAAGTTCCTAAATACTTTAAAAAAAAGATTTAGAAAATTTATTTTAAATTTAAAAATACTTGTAAAATTATTTTCACACACCCTCTTAACTAGAAGTTAAGACTTTAGGGTGTACGCCCTCTCTCCCAAGGGTAAGGAATACTTTTTTCAGTAGGTTTTACCAATTGATATAACCAGCTGCATAATAATAAGTAATATGTCAAATGGCCAAGAATCAGGTAAAAACTTTTCAACACAAATTGTTAGGAAATTAAGTACTAAAAAAAAGGGATTCTAGCTTGCCTTTATACTAGGGGCTGCGGTGCACCGAAAAAAATCAATACAGCACAGTTCCAAGCCTTGTACCGAACTTCGGTACGGTACAAGACTTTTTTCGGTACAAGTTCGGTACGGTACAAATAAGTAAAAATTATCCAGTCTACGTTGCCATCAAACATAACTATGGAACATCTTTTGCCGAAAACATTGAATAAAACCTGACCGTTAAAGGCTTTGTACTTTATACAAAAAAAGTTTCTAATACTTTCATGCTCCTAATTGAGTATAATCATTATCACACATAAACCAAATTTTAGAACTAATCGGGATGAAAAGATTCCGAAATTGGCACATCACTAATTGTAAAACAAAAATTCATTTCAAATATCTAAAATCCAATTTCTTGTACTATTCTTGTCTCAATTATCTTACCTGTAGCAGGGGTGGTTCTCATCGATTTCCTTTAGTCCTTTTTTGGTTGGAGAGATGTCCAGTTTGGCCCTCTCAAAGAAAGTTTCCCTGACACAGTTCCTCACAAGAGGGTCTCGTGCAATCTGCATTGCTACCATATATTTCGCCGCCCGCAGTGCATCTTCTGGTGTTAGAAATTTGCTGAAAGTAATATTTTTCAATATTACACAAAAACACATATAAATGTTTGTTGAGATTGAATTGAATAAACAGGTAACAAATAAACATGCAAATTAATAACAATTTGAAAAAACAAATTATTGACCAGCAAAATCTATTTTTCGGTTTAACATAAGTAACTGAAATTTATATTAGAAATAACACAAATCAACCAATTTTAGTTAACAAAACAGTCTTTAACTTACCTCTACTAACTTAACTTTATCATGAATCTGATAATTCACAAATACCTCCATAATAACTTCATACAAAGTTATTTTGATTTTACCATGTCCTAAAATTTCTCTGATTTAATTAAATACCGCGAGGTAGCATTAATAACACATGCTAGCCAGAGGACTTATGACCTGGCAGGAACTAGTTTTCGCAAGGGGGAGGGAGCTGTAAATTTTAAACACATTTATGCGTTAAATCAGTAATATGAAATACTTACTATCAGTTATCTTCAGGTTTTTTTCAACAACTAATTAATTTTATTTTTCAGCAGTGATTTAAAAAAAAAGTTATATAAAATTGTATAATAGACTATTTATTCTCTGGTCATTAAGAAAAGAACCCTTTTTGTTGATTACAAGAACTAATTAGTGTTAACTAGTAGGTTTCCCTGACCAATACCTACCTGGAGACATATTCCTTAGCCAGTTCCAGCGGTGAGACAGACTCCTGCTCCACCTCGTGTCTCTGGTAGTTGTCCCGTAGGTTCTCACCAAACTGTTCCGGTGTCAGACCAAACCTCTTCGCAAAACCATCTGCACAATACAATCAGAAATGCAAGGTATGCGTCAACATATACTATTAAGTTTTATACATAACATTACGCTCAGATAAGTATGGTATCATGCATTTATTTGTTGTACATTCATAAATAAGTAATATGAGGAGGAAGTTTTTTTATGATGTGGGTTTGGGATGGAACAAAAGGAAATTGTCTTATAAGTTTACCTAGCTGAGAGCTGAAAAACTGAGTTTAATGTTCTACCCTTCTTCCCATCAACAATCTTTCAATATCTCACCTTCAATTACAAATGACATCAATTTCATTGAAACACTTTGTGTTTTAAGATATGAAAGTCTAATTCTAAATCTGGTTTTAGAAAACTAAAACCAAAATAACATAAAATATTCAGTTTTTTATTTGCAAAATGTTTCTTTTAGATCACCAGAAAAAACCAAAACGTCCTGGGACTGTAAGGTAAAATAACAAATATTTTATAATACTGTTATTAATTAGTGTTAACATGACAGTGGATTTTAAGTTATTAACTGCAGTACTGATTGTTATATGTTCTACACCCACCGATCTTTGCCTTCCTACACATGGCGTAGGGCCCGCTACGCACAGCTTGTTTTATAGTGTCTGTAGGAAGGGGTGGGGGTGGCTCCTCCTCCAACACGTCATCGTCCCCCTCTCCTTCTTCACCTCCCTCCTCTCTCCTCCTCGCCTTCCTTGCCTCTGCTTCTGCCGCTCGCTCCTTTGCCCTCACTGCCTCCTGCATGGCTGGCACCTCATGTCCATAGTGCAGCAAGAAGTGGGAATGAACATCCTTCAGTTCCTCGGTAGTTTGAACTGCTCTTAACCTAAGGAAACAATCAAACATCATAGATAGTTTAAAGAGATTGTATATCTCTTCCGTTTATTCTTTGGCTATTGAGATCCATAACAAAGCCACTGGAGTTCAGTCTAATGAGGACCCTAATGTCTAATGAGGTTCAGTCTCTGGACGGAGGAATGTGACTGTGACCGTCGACACATTGTGGAATATTAATATGAAAAATTAATAGTGTGTTTGTATCGATGGTCATGTTTCATGTACTTTTTAAACCCTAATGGTTTAAATGTGTCATCAAACCCTGCATTGTATGACACAAGTAAGTTAAAATCATCATTGTAATCCACAATCCTGCTACAAAAAGGATGATGATTTGGTAACAGAAGTCAATAAGGAAACATAATAACACAGTTAACACATTTAACTCTGAGGCCACAGAAGCTTGTTTTGCTTGGATACTGGGGGAATTTTGCATATTTAAAAAAATCATAGGTTTTTAATTTTTAATCCAAACCTCACAATTAATACATCATTTTACAGATGGTATAAAGAGCTGCAGTTTTGATATAAAAAAACTACAAATATAGCTAAAAATAAAAATAGCTGCATTACTTAAGATTTGATATATGATCAACTAAATATTCAAATATTGCTAAAAATAGAAATAGCTGCATTACTTAAGAGTTCATATATGATCAACTAAATATTCATTTTTAACAGCTTGAAATTTGTTGTTTGTTCTTTCCCCTGATCTGTGAGATTAAATCTAATGGTTTTAAGTTACCTTATCGTCAGCAGCTCAAATGGTCACTTTTATGTAACATGACCGGTTTTGTCGCTTACTCTTGTGACATGATCACGTGGATCACATTGAGTGAGTGTCCTACCAACAACCACGTCGGACCGTCCGCTTTTAATAAAAAATTTTAACGTTAAAACCTAAATGTTGAATCTATGTTTCTTTTATGTATTAAGTGTTTTTCACATGTTTTTCAGTAGTGTTACATAAAAGTGACCATTTGAGCTGCTGACGATAAAGTAACTTAAAACCATTAGATTCATTTTTACTTTTTATATACACATTTATAAATATAATAAGTCCTACTTAAATTCTAAAACCAAAAATCTAAAATAAAAACTAAGAAATAAGTATATTTTTAATTTTATATCATATTATAAATAAATACCTTTATCGTCTTTGACATCATTTGACGACTCAGGTCAAATCATATTAAGTGTATGTTTGCATAAAAGATCACTAATTTTCACATACAGTAGAACCTCGATTAACCGTCACCCTCGGGACCGGGACCATGACGGATAACCAAATAGACGGATAACAGAAATAATAATAGCGCCGATACAACTTAGCACCTAGACAGTGTTTGGCGTGGCAACATCGCAATTCACTGCCTTGCATGTTATAACGGCGCTATTGTAAATCCTAAATAATTTTCATGATTGCTGTGCAGTACTTAATGTGAATTTATTTAAAATGAGAAAAAACAAAACTACACCAGTTCAAGTGAAAAATACTTTATTAAGAAAACAATTAAATATCAACTGTACATGTACGTACTTTTACTCTCAAAACTTCCGTTACCGGTATTTAGTTTTAAAATAATCCGTCATTTTCTTTTGTTTCCTTTCCCGTCGAGCTTTTCAGGCGGTAATGTTTCTAATTTTCCCGAGAAGAAGCACCGACGTTTAATAATTAATTGTTTATTGTCGATTCCCAAAACTACACGTTTCCGTTTCTCAGCCATAATAGAAGAGCATGCACTACGTATAAACAGCACTGTCAACAATAAACAATAAAACACGTAAAACGCTAGTAGGCATTGCACTCGAAATCAGCAATAACTTCAGTTCACTGTAGTAAGCCAAGCACCACACTGAACTGAAATGAAACAGTAGCAGTGGAATGCAGAAGACAGTGTAAGGGATTAACCAGCTGGGTCACTACCCTTGTCGCCAATGATTCACGCACAGTACAGGTGTACAGTACAGTTGTCTCAACTCATCATAGAGCCTCAACAGACGATCCGGCTCAGCGCTGACACATAATTCTTTTTGCGCTAGTGGGGTGGCGGTTAATCGAGGTTCTACTGTATATACCTACTACTTTAATACTAAAAATAAGTAATAATTCTAAAAATAAATAAATATATTATTAGAGAACGAATTGCATAGAAAATTCAATGACAGAACGTTAACAATGATGCCGTCACACAAACTGCATTTCTATATATTTCCCATTTATCTGAATATAAAATTGTAAACGGGGAAAACTGTATTATGTTCAATATGTTTTCTGGTTCGTGTTTGTAGTGTGAATATATTTCGAATCCTTCCAACACGTTAATTTTCTCCTTTTTTGGAGATATTTAAGATTTTCATGTTGTTCCATGTTCATTGCACCATATTGTATATGGAGAGAATGTAAAAACTGTCAGATTTATAAAAAAACCTTATTAGTGAACCGACACGTTCTCCATGTAAAAGTAACTAATAAATATGAAAATGTAACAACACTATCCAATTATATTTCCATTAAATCCCCTTACGTAGATATTTTTAATATTTATCAAATTTCTGTCACAAACTCCCTTTTAACAGCATTAAAAATTTGGGCGTGATGTTCTATGTCCACACAGAGGTAAAAACAAAATGTTTTCAATGAGTTTCATTGCTTTATGTAACCTAAAAGTGAATACCAAGGTTCAAGAAAAATGATTGAGAAATAAATTTAAGCATTCTTAGGTTTGTGTGGCAAGACAAACCTGTCAATATCCTCATCCCGTATGAGCCTGATTCCCTCAGGCAATGCTGCGTTTATATCTTTGGTTAATTGTTCAGCCTGGTAGTCGCGCATCTTCTCAAACAAACTGATCAAAGTCATCTTGCGACTCCTCAGCAGGCACCACTATAAGCAAAATCAAATAAATGATTAATTACTGCTTACAGATACATACTGTATAATCCACTAATGCAATTACAGTGGTACAGTTTATCTAAATTAAATGGGACCGAGGTTGATTCGGATAGGTAGTCTAAATTCAGATGAATTGTTATGCATTAGGCCAACCTATCAACTGAAAATGTTAATACATAAAAGAAAAGCATAGTTTATGGTACATCTTATTGCAAAATGTTCATATTTACTTCCCTTTGGGAAATACGTTAGATCATGGATATGTCAAAAGGAATGTTTTCAGTTCTTCTGAACAGCTGTTCTTATTCTTATATATTAAAAATTCAATATAATAGCTCTGGTAGTTTCTATGGAAACCTGTTTCAAATTTTCATCTAACAAATATTTAAATTTGTAGAAACAAGGATATAATTTATTTGTCACAGTACCTTAGCATCAAACTTGTAGACGCGCCACAGATCATTAATAGTAAGCTCTGGTTGGACGTACTCCTTGCGGTAGAACGCAATAAATGGTACTTCAAAAAACTGGTTCCTCATGAAATCCAGAGCCTTTTTGATCTTTCCCACCATCTGTGGGCCACGCCTCTGTCTGTCCCGGTGTTCAGGGGGCCCCTCCTGTGAAAAATGTTTAAAATTGAAAAAATTTGAGAATTTACGTATAACCTATAAACATAATAAACATTAGAGTGAACTGATATACTTTCTCCCTTGAATAATATATAGTAAATTAATAATATAATATATGTATTTAATAAAACTATCATATTATTTAACCCTAGAAGTGGAAAGCTTTTTACTCTTAACTGTAACATAAATATAATTACTAATATCTTCATGAAATATCAAAGTTTAACAAAAAAAGCTTAAAACATGCCCCCCTTATAACCACTAACCACAAAAGCAAAACAGGTGTCCACTGCAATCCCAATTAAGCCTACAAATGCCGTCAACTTCCACCCAAGCCGGTCACCGTTTATTTAAGGTGAGCCCTCCACTCCGCTACACCACACATTTGCAAGCCAAATTGGGATTGCGAATGGTCGGGATTCGAACCCTAGCACTTCCGAATGGCTAGAACGTTACGCTCGTCAGCGCAGCGCTTTAGCCGATTAGGCCACCCGTGCATAGGAGTTGAAAGCGCTTACTTGGTTATAAGACCTGCCCGGTGGCAGGGTAGTGTACTACGAGAGCAGTTTTGGTTGTTTGCCCCCAGATGGCAACACGGTCACGTAGGCGATAGTGTCTAACAAATTCACTAAACTGACCACAGATGCCTCCACCTGCCAATTCTAATTGAATATGTAAATGGGTCGTAAATTACGACTTTGCCATTTCTAGGGTTAAGCATATTAAAATAACATAAAACAAGTCTAATATTCACACAGCAGCTCAGAAGGTAATTTAATTTAACCTTTTATTTATTCAACAAATCTAATCTTTCAAAAATAGCCACCGAATTTCTTTCAGACATCCTCTTACTAAATATTTTTATGTAATCGTCCTTCCCCACCCCTGAGAGGTAATAAAAAACCTTGAGTGGATTTTATTGGGTTATGTGACCTCATGCTGCACACATTTTCAGTTCCTGGCAAAATGGAGTACGTTCTGTATGAATCAAGGAATGATTCTAATCTAATTATCCGTTTCTCTATCCATTTTTCTTTTTGTAACAAGCGATGATAATCAGCTGTTTGTCAACAAATAAGCTGACGATAGTGTGAAATGGCAGATTGTGCAGCGGCATGACTTGTGGTGTTTAGAGTCGGTTTTATTTCATTTTTATGAAGTAATTCCGTTATTTGTGGTTAAATAGTAATTGTGATGGTTGAGTTAGTGTGTGATTGTGTAAGAAAGACAGCCCATGTGAGTAAAATAGATGGATGGACAGTAGGTCTATTATTAACTAGCCAAAGTACCCGTTCTTCGCACGGGTAAAAAAGGCTGAGAGGCGTACTGATACATTTAAATTAAATTATTGTTTATTGTTTATTTTTTGCGAAATGACAAAACACGAGTGTCTACAACATGACAAAGTAACACCTGTTAAATATTGGGAAAAGATATGGATTAACGTCATAGAGGCAGGTATCGGGAGAAAACTTAAAATCTACCATTCCACTATTTCAAACTAATAATTCAATCACTAATTTCGATCCGCCAGTTTATCTGTAAAAATGAACTTAATTTCTTCTTCTTGCCGAACTGTCAAAATATAGTGTAAACAGATGTTGACATTAGAAAATGTAAACATTGAAACCTAGAACGGTCACGGCTGGTCCTTCTTCTTCTTCCCGAACTGTCAAATTGTAGTGTTCACAGCTGTTGACATTTAAGTAATTTTATGTTTTCATTCTTTGAAAATTGAAACTCAGGACATTCACGGGGCGTACCCCGTGGGAATTTTAAGGAAATGAATATGTATTGCATGAGTTTAAGATCTACCTTTGAGTAAAATATCAAACCGGTCGGTTCAGTATTTTTCGCGTTTACTGGCCACAACAAACAAACCCATAAACATACAGAAACCACCTCTTCTTTATAATATTATAGATATACTGTAAATTATTACAGTATATTAATAATACAGTACATTATACAATAATATACTGAATAGTAAAATATTGAAATATGTCTTTCTAACGCAAAGTTATGAAAGATTTTACAAAATACTACATATTAGCTTAGAATCTGTGAAAAAGTCTTGCGGCAGGGGTGACGGACTGTTAACCCATTCACGACTATATAACTGTTGTCTGCTGTACCGACAGGGCCATATTAAAAATGCATGATTCATAACGTTTTAGTAAAACAAGTATATTTTAATTATTAACTCATCTTTATATACACAACAATTTTTTTCTGATCCTAGAATAAATTTTCATTAAAATTTTTTGATAGTTCTTAGTGTAAAGGTACATATATTTGAATGCAAAATTTATTTCCTTACATAGAAATGTAAAGATCCTTTATGCGTGACTTATACTTTTTTGCAATATATGTTTTTATAAAACGCTCAACGCTCCATAACATAGTTCCATGTTAATACTTTCACTCTCATTTTGTGGTTCTTCATTGGAATCCTAACTGTACTCTTGTATTTCTACATTAATCCTCACTTTCACTATCATTCAAAACACTACAACAAACTCATTAAATTCACGAGAGATCACAAAGATATCATCGCAAGTTGCCATGTTCATGAAATGAGAGTGAAAACAAACAAAACCCGAATAGCATCTGCAACTGGTGTTTGTCAGAGATTACACGGCAATATCACTAAATATAAAGTATAAAATCGGAAGTTAGGTTCATTTGGAGTACAGTCATGATCAAATTAATCTGAACAAAATGAATTCCAGTTAACTTTACATTTATTAGCTTAATTACATAGTTTCTGATAAAAATATACACTTTAGTACTTAGTGTGACCTCCTTTTGCTTGAATAAGCATTTCAAGTAATTTTGGCTTTGAGTCTACTACATTTTTGCTCATTTCTGGTACTTCAGGGTCTCGGAACCACACTTGAATAAGTGACGAAATCTCTTTTGCTGTGAAATCCTTCTTTCTCAATCTTTTCTTGCGAATTGGCCAGAGATTTTTTATGAAATTCAGGTCTGGTGAGTTTCCAGGCCACTCCAGGCACAAAATACCTTGTTCATGCATAAATTGCCTTACTGCCTTGGAAGCATGACAAGGTCATGTTGGCAGGGCATTGTTTTCAAATTGTTTGAAAACGAAGAACCAAGGTAATAACCAAAATAAATAAGTAAAAACACAAATATAATTTTTAAATGTGTCACAGGATATGATTCAACAATGAAATCAGATGTGAAAATAATACAAACACATCTGTAGGGTGCCAACACTAATAACGCAAATTTACCATGCTGTTCAGGTTAATTTGCACATGACTGTAGAAAGACGCACAGCTGTAAACGTCTGCTTCGATACAAAGGCAAAATAATAAATTGTGTCACATGAGGACAGGCAGTGCCCGTCCTTGGCCTTTTTGGCCATGCAAATTGGAGAACGGGCAGTGCCCGTCTTTGAACAGCAATGGGTTTAAAAAACTCCCGGCTTGAAGGATTATAAAGCTCAACTCGGATCGAGGCTTTTTGAAAAAGCTCAAAATTTGAGCCGAACGATATACTGCAATATAAAATGTATACTAAAATACTTAAGGCTATACGAAAAATGAGAAAAGACAAGCTTACTATTAAGACTGGTTACTACATTATTGGCATTAATAAGTTCTATACTAAACTTATTTATACTTTAAAACGTTAAAGAGAATGTTTTAGAGGAGGAAGAAGATATTTTGATAGTTAAAAAAAACTTTGACTCAAAAAAATTGAGTTTAGTTTAATGACTTGGCTTGGCTTGAACTTAAAATTCCATGCTCCCATAACCCTAATATTAAACTGTGCCAATTTTGTGAAATTATTATTAGCAGAAATTATTAGAATGTCAATTGTATACTCTAATTTTATGACAATAAACCAGTTTCTACTGTACACACTATGGACCAAGTAATTATTTTGTTTGTAAACAATAAACAATAGAAAATTTGTTAGGCCTCAACAACATGATTAAATGAAAACTGCAATACAGACACAATTATATTTGACAGAATACAGATTTCTTGTTGATCGTACTTTATTTTTTTATTAAATGAAATAATTTCAATCAAAGAATGGGACAGAAGACAATCTGTACTAAAAGTAGGTATTACAGTGGAACCTTGATTTAACAAATTTAAAGGGACTAAGAAGTATAATCGCTATAAAGGGGTATTCTTAAAGACGAAGTTTGTTAAATTCTGCCAAAATTCGTAATATAAGGGGTTAGTTTTAACCTCCAAATAAAGAATATTGAATGTGTCCAACCTCTATTCAAAGTAGATTTTTAGGCATATGTTGTGATATTTATATATTTTACTACTATAGATTTGTTACTAATATTTATTTGTGGAAAGTAAATAAGTAAACAGTATTATTATACGTTTATACAGGGTGTTCATTAAAGTTGGGGACAAACTTCGATGAATGATAGTAATCATCAAAATAAACAAAAAATGTCCTATAAACATATGTTGAAAAATCCTTTGTTTAGCCGCTAGCCGCCATTTTGTATTTTATACGAAAATCTTTATATATCAAGAACTATTTAAGATACAGACACCAAACTTTGCACACATATTTATTAGCCACAGAGAAAAATATTTATTATATATCATTTAGTTTGCTTTTATATTTTCAAAATATAAAAAAAATATAAAATATAAATCTATTTTGACGGTGATTTTAATGTTTGTATATTTAACTTCATGTCAAGTTTTAGCTTTAATTATTTATTTTTTATCCTAAATTCTTGTAAAATATTTCACCAGCTACATTCTGCAATTCAGCTCGTTTTGCCTTTTTACACTGACCAGAAAGTCCACTTTCGTCTTCATATTTATTTTTATTTTTATTTTTGACGATTGTTGCAAGAGTTTTGGCATAATGTTAAATTTCTTTGAAATGTCCACGTTCTTTTCTTATGTGGGTTTTCTTCTAGGATTTTAAATACTTTACATTTAAATTTGACACTAAGAGCCTTTCTACTACTTTTCTCTGCCATGACGCACCAACACGAAAAAAACGGAATTGAAAAACAATACGTTATACCAAGTAATTCGTTATACTGAGGTTCGTTATAGAGAAGTTCCACTGTATTACAGAAAACATTCATAAACTGTAAAATTGGATGAAATGAGAAAGAGAATGTTTTAGCCAGATTATAGAGACTGGAGAGGTGAATCACCTGACTGGAGATGGTGGCTTTGCAAAACGCCTGTTTGTATATCCATTCAGCCTCCTTGTCCAGCTCATCAGAACCCTCGGCTGTGGGAGTGACAGGAATCTCCCGCAGCTGCATTCTCTCCGGGACATCTGTGTTCCGGATCTGGGCAACGGGAAAACAGTGTCACTACATAACTAGACAACATTGATTTAGACCAACAATTTTGAGAACAAAATTTCCAAGTGTATAATTTGACAATAACATAGGAATCCAAAAATTACATTTCATACCTGTGACTACTTTTTAACCAGAGATATAGAAGAAATATGTTTCAGTCACCAAGTTGTGCACCAATTGATTATGAATGTTAATGTGAAACAAATACAAGAATCTTAAAGGCTGAAGAAAATATTTTTACTGTTTTATTAAATTTGCAGAATTTACTCAAAATTATAAATAGGCGACTGTACTTCATAATAAAAAATAGCTACTATCTATTCAAGAAACTGAAACTTCATAGTGAGATTATACAAAATTATTATTCTCAAAATTCTATATGTTTTCCTGTCTTATTATCAGGAAGCACACAGTGCAGAGAAGCACTTCTGTTCACAGTAAATTGTAAAATTGCAGCACAAAACCGTTACCTCATTATCCAAATCAGTGAAATGGCCCCTCTTTAATTCACTAGGTTCATAAATTTCAAATATTGACTTCCTAGTTGGTTTCTTCTTTGCTGCTTTCTTTGGTTTCCTCCTAAAACAATATCAACAATTACAATGACAAATTCCAGTATCTTTATTTATAACATTCAAGAACAAACAACTCTAAAATAAATAGATGTTAATTTTCATTGTACTGATTGTTTTTTGAAATGCTCATTAAAAATATTGTTGTGAGACATTTTACTACCTAAAACGTGGCACACCGATATGCTGCATCCTTTTAGGAAATTACTCATTGGAAAAGAGCTGTTACCGAAGGTCTCATGGCCTGGGACTAGGTTACTTTTTCGTTTTAAGGTGCCTAGAGACCAAAAACAAGTTGGTAAAAATTATATATATATATATATATATATATATATATATATTAAACATATTAATTTCTTGATGTAACTTATTATATACAGTAGAACCTCGATTAATCATCACCCTCGGGACCGAGACCATGACGGATAACCGAATAGACGGATAACAGAAATAATAATAGCACCGATACAACTTAGCACCTAGACAGTATTTGGCGTGGCAACATCGCAATTCACTGCCTTGCATGTTATAACGGCGCCATTGTAAGTCCTAATTAATTTTCATGATTGACTTAATGTGAATTTATTTTAAACGAGAAAAAACGGCAGTTCAAGTGAAAAACACTTTATTAAAATATTTTATTAAGAAAACAATGAAAAATCAACTTTACATGTACTTTTACTCTCAAAACGTACGTTACCGGTATTTAGTTTTTAAAATAATCCGTGATTTTCTTTTGTTTCATTTCATTTTTCATTTTAATTTTCGTTGAGCTTTTCAGGCAGTCATGTTTCTAATTTTTCTGAGAAGAAACACCAGCGTTTAATAATTTATTGTTAATTGTTGAGTTCCAAAACTACATGTTTCTGTTTCTCAGCCATAACAAAAGAGCATTACACACTACGTATAAACAACACTGTCAACAATAAACGGTAAAGCACGTAAAACACTAGTAGGCATCGCATTTGAAATTGCCAATAACTTTAGTTCACTGTAGCCACGTACCATACTGAACTGAAATGAAACAGTAGCAGTAGAATGCAGAAGGCAGTGTAAGGGATTAACCAGCTGGGTTACTACCCTTGCCGCCAATGATTCACGCAAATTGCAGGTGTGCAGTACAGTCGTCACTACTCATCATAGAGCCTCAACAGACAATCCGGCTCAGTGCCAATGCGGAAACATAATTTATTTTGGCTAGCGGGGTGGCGGTTAATAGAGACTGATGGTTTAAAGGGTGACCAATATGTATTCCAATATTAATTACATTTAGCACTATACAAATTTAATCAGACCACTAGGTAGAGAAAAACTTTCAATTTCTATAAACTCAGTTTCATAATCATTTTAACTCTCCTTACCACTAATCAACAAAACTGAAGCTATTTCCACTCATTTTACAACTAATTTATGATACAAAAATGCAAAAATAAGATGCATAAACATCTTACTACCTCTTTTAGAAACATTGTTTACTAACAACAATGTAACCACAAAGCAAAAGAAACATTTATTTATTTATTTGACGGAAAACCCTTTTTATACAAAGACAAAGCCAATTGTGAATAAAAATAAAAATATTGTTAAAAGTAAAAATAGAAACATTGTTTTCAATCGGCTGTTTTTAGCGATAGGGCTGGCCATAGCAGATGAAATTATAAACAATATAAAGTCTGGAGCTTACAGAATAGGAAGCATATGCAATCTATTGGATTTATGAAGAACTAACTCGGCGCATCCATTTACATTTATGGATGGCAATTCGCTCTCGCTTCACATAATAGCAGGCGGGACTGTAACAGCGGAACACCGTCATTGTATGCCACCCATATATAACCTATAACTTGGTATTTAGCTTCATGTAATTGAGATACGTCCATTTATGCTTAAAAATCATAATGTGAACCTGCCTACTTTTTTCCCATGTTAAGCATATGCTTAACATGGGAAAAAAGAGAATAGGCAAACTCCTTTATTTATGGACAGATATTGATCAAACTTGTCACATATTGTTATTGTCATAATTTTGATTTGGAAACTCAATGAGTAGGCAGGTTTGCAGGGTCAGGGATATTCGTAGATCTGACCATAAGCACTATAATAATCTCATAGATTTAAGATAATTAGGATCATATTGTCTTCCCACTTCTGTAAACTTATGAGTTGCTATTGTTTATTTATTTTTAAGGTAATAATAATAACACCTTTATTTCAAGAAATATATACAATTACAATGTACAATAATACAAATGAAAACGCACGAGCTTGCGCATACTCACGCACACACACATACGCACAAACTCGCATACACACTCCCGCACACTTACACACTACACAGGTTCGAGCACACACATCCGAAAAATCACACACTCACACACTACTCAACCACACAAACGATATTCATTCACATACACACAATTACGCAAATACACACATTTATCCGCATGCACACATTCACACAACAGAAATCAAAAATTTTGGCCTATCTATCTATATTGTGAATAAAAATAGTTTCGAATATCCCGATGACCAACACGATGAATGCATTGATGCATTTTTTGTAACGTTCGAGGCCGCTCGGGAGTGGATTTTTTAAATTTTCAGGAATTTTCGGAAAGACCATACTACACCTACTATATAATGGAATGAAGTGGAAGTTATAGTTTTTACCAATTGAGGTGCATTAATACCAATTGTAGTTGCTGCTCGTGTTGAATACTGGTGTGATATCGGGTTGAACAGATTATCTTTTTTTTTGAAAATATATATGAGAAGATTCCTCATATACAGTTGAGGAATATTTAAAACCTGAAAATCTTCGAAAAATTGTTCAGATGGAAAAAGGTGATTTTTTTGTAAAGCCGCTTTAATTATTGTTTTTTGAATTAATTAAAGAGGAGATAAAATGGTTTGGAAACAACTAACCCAAGCCAGGATCCCGAACTGTAACGATTGTATATACGAGTAGTAAATCATTTTAAGTAAATGTAGAGGAGGAACTTTGTTAGTTGATGAAAATATAAAAATGAATTTCCGAAGATTATTTCTCAAATAAGTTATGTGACTAACCCATTTCATTCGGTTGTCAAAAATAACACCCAAATATTTATACTCATTCACAATCTCCACAGATTCACACGTCAAGCAATTGCGCCGGCCGCCACATGTATGCAGTCGCAGGTTAACGTTGATCGGATCGTGGTCGGCTCTTATTGATATGGGTAAACATTTGGTTTTTGAAAAATTAACTGTGAGCCGACTTTGATCAAACCAACGCTTGGCAGCAAGTAGGCCGCGCTCCGCCAAGTCAAAAGCCTCCTCCCAACTGTCGCCCTCGAAAAGCAGGGCCGTGTAGTCGGCATAAAGAAAGATTTGTCCGCCCACCAAACAATTCTCCTCAGGTTGTTGACAAAGATTAGAAAAAGGTTAAACAACATGTCAGTTATATCTGTTTCTGTGAACTTATTTAAAGCTCTGGACTGTAGGCAATATTTCAGTGGGTGCCAAATTTCTACACTAAAACAATGCAGAACCAAGGAGGTAATGCCAATGACCTAACATTAGTTAAAACTCAGAAAACAAGACATTTATCTACCTTGGTTATCCAATGAGAAAAAATGAATAGAATAAAATTTCTCCTGGACTATTAATATTCAACTCACCTTCTTTCGGTGTCTTCATCTTCATCCACATACTCATCTTCTTCATCTTCTTCATCATAATCTTCATCCCCATATTTATCAAACTCGTCATAATCAAAGTCAACACCAAAGATATCCTGCGCCTCTTGCAATGCACTGAAATCATACATTTAAGTTCAGATGATGACGTTCGTGCGATGTTTGAGGATGACTTTGGTGCTACTGATTCTAGAAAAAAAGTTGGATCAAAAATAGTTAAACAAGGACTGCATAAAAAAAGTTTGATGTTGACAAGATAAAGCAAAAACATAATTTACATTTGAAATATATTATTGTCATTAAATAAACATATGGTCATTTTTTGTGTATAAGAAGGCAGTTGTTTCATAACAATATCGTTGAAAATAGTGACCATGAAAGTGACAATAAACTTTAAGAGTATGAAAATGATTAATTTAATTTTTTTAATATAAAATAATAATATTTTGTTGTGAGAATTTTAAGTGAAATGAGTACAATATATTTAACAATTAATTTTTAAATAAGTTACTTAAAATTAAAATACATAATTTTTAATAACATATTATTGTTTTACTACTCCTTTATAATCTAAAATTGAATTTAGAGTTCTAAAAAACATTGACATATACATGAAATCTAAGTTACAGCAAATGCGAACTGACAGTTCGCATGCTCATACTAGAGGGTTAAACATGTTTGATAGAACTTTGATTATCCGGGAGGTTCAGCAAGTAGGTAAAACTAGGGACAAAAATTCATAATTACATGACTTAAAAAAGTGATTTAATGGTTTAATTTTTGTAAGAATTTAACAATTGTGTTTCCGATTCTACACCTGGCCATTGACCTTGTTGACAGCCGGCTAACCTGCTTCCCCACTTACCGACATCACAAATACATGGCATTTGCTTCAGTACACTTCAGTCTGTTGTAGACAGTGTGTGTACTAAGGCTATTTTACAAAGTGAGTTTGTGAGTGCCTAGTGTTGCTTTGTGCTAAGTGTGCTAAGTTCTGATCATGGCTACAAAAAGAAGTTGTTTTGTCGATAGAAGACAAACTTGACACTTTGAAAGTGTTAGATAATGACACAATACAAAAAGTTGCAAAAAGATCGCTACAATGTTGGTTGTCAAACAGTTGGCAACTGGAAAAAGAGACGAATCAAAATTACAAGAGTGGATCACAGGTTATAGAGGCCAATTTAATAGTCAGGACAAGTATGAAAGTAAGTGATTATAAAAAGGTTAGTGAAGCATTGTTCATTTGGTTCACACAGAGTTTAAGAACAAAGAAATGTACATTTCATTCAGGGCCTATGTTACAAGAAAAGGATTTGCAGTTTCAAAAGGACTTCAACAAGGGTATTACTTATTTTACTGCAAGCATTGGTTGGCTTGAAGGGTGGAAGAAACATTTTAAATCCGCCAGTTGAGTATTTGAGGTGAGAAACTGTCATCAAACGTTCATGAAATGGAGCAATTTAAAACAAAATTTCAAGAGTTTAATGAATTTGAGGGCCTAACAAGAGATCAAATATTTAACTGTGATGAAACAGGCCTCACTTCAAAATGTTACCGACTTAAAGCCTTGCCTCTAAAACTGAAGCTGCAGCTCCTGGATATAAGTAAGGAGAGAGTAACAATTTTAGCCTGCACACAGCAAATCATAAAATGAGCCTAGCAATGAGCGGAAAGTCCAAGAACTTTAAGTCCATTGGGAAACATGTTCTTCCAGTTAAATATTTTTATCAAAAGAGTGCTTAGAGAAGCAGTGAAATTTTTAAGGAGTGGTTTTTTAAGGAGTTTGTCCCTTCTACGGAAATTTTTAAAAGAAAATAATTTGCCTAGCAAAGCAGTTTTACTGTTAGATAATGCTCCAACTCACCCTGATGCAGAAGAACTCAAATATGGTGACATAAAGGCTATGTTCCTGCCATCAAATGTGACCGCCATTTGTCAACCGATGGACCAGAGTGTATTGGAAACATTAAAGCAAAACTGAAGGAGGCTACTGTCATCATTGATCCAAGAAAAAAATTATGGCCAAGACTTGGTAAACATGCTTAAATGCTTAAATTTGAAAGATGTTGCTAAGGGGGTTGCAAGGGCATGGGATGATGTTGGTGCATAAATAATTGCAAGGTTGTGGCATAAGTTGTTAGGCGAGGAAGATTCTACTGATGGAAGCACACCAGATGAACTTCAAGAAAGTATTTTACCATTAGAGCAAGGTATACCTGGATGTGTAATAATAATAATAAATCTTTATTGCAGTAGACAATTACATGAATTGTATTGCAAAAGTCATTAGTTTTTTTACATTGTTTAAACTAAAATTTTCCATTCATTCAGCCAGTCAGACATACAAATTTGTTCATTCATTCCCCAAACACTCGCCAATTAATCTGCCCCTAAGGACCGGGTGTTAATTTTGTTCTGAAATGGTGGTCTCCCAGTCATAAGATAAATACTCGCTTATGCTATAGAAAGCTTTTGAGACAAGGAATTGTTTGAGGCGAGATTTGAATGACTTTGGCATAAGTGTATTTTTGAATGAGTCTGGCAATGTGTTGACGAAATGTACACCTGGTTGTGATGGTAGGTGTTCGAAGATGGCCGTTCTGTGCTATCCAGTTAGGAGATCCCCCTGCCTCTTGTGTTGTAATTATGAATATTTCTGCCCCGAATCAGAGAACATTTAAAAAAACAGTGCGTAGCTGTTTGAGAATGTAAAGACAGGTGAGTGTCAGCAGTTGCAGCTCTTTGAACGCTGGAAAAGTTTTCTGGCTTACACAACTCCCTTCTTTTTAATTTTGAGATGATTCTGACAGCCCTTTTCTGAAGTTTGAATAATCTCGTGAAATCTGCGCTTGTGCAGGCACCCCAGAGAACTATTCCGTATGAAAGGTGTGGAAAGATGAGTCCATAATACGCCGTCATCAGTACCTGAGTTTGGCAGTAGTTGGATAGATTTCTCAAAGCAAATATTCCGAGGAGAGTTTTGCGCAGACAGCCTCAACGTGGATGTTCCAAGTCAGCCCTTGATCAAGGTAAATTCCAAGGAACTTGAATAGACTTCACCCAATAGAGTGTCTTCCAACATGACCGATGGACCACACTCAATTTCAGTGGGTCAGAGGCGAAAATTAATTAAATTTTATTTGGAGGAATTTGTTTGAAGGTTGATTTTGTTAAAATGCCACCAGACATTCACAATCATTCAATTCAAGAAAAGTGTGAATTTCCAATTAAGTTTTTGATTTGTTTCTGATGCAGAGAATCGTATCATCAGCTTACTTCACGAGTCGCCCGTGTTGTAGTGATGAGCCAATATCGTTCACGTATATCATGAACTTTGAGCTGGAGGCCTGCATGTGAGGATGCATCATTGGATGAAGTATGGCATTGTCTTTCACAAGATGAGCAATATGAAATAACTGATGAAGAAATTGTCACCCTTGTCAACAGCGAAGATATTGGAGATACCGATGATCTTGCAGACTCTGAAAGTAGCAATCCCGAAAAGATGTCACACAAGGAAGGTGTTAAAGTGCTTGAAGCTGCTATTCAGTATGTCGAGCAGCAAGAGGAAAATAGGGTTGTCGACATTTAGATGCTTCAGAGATTGCGACATTTTGCAGCAAGGAAGAGGGAATCATCGAGCAAGCAGTCAAAAATACCTAATTTGTTCACTCATCATGAACTGAACTATCTTCATTTATATTTTTTCCAGATTCAATTTGTGATAGGTCTATACAAGAAAATTTTTATTGATTTGTTGCAAGACGAAGACTTCATTTCTGAAATAAATTACAAACTTATGATATTATTTTAAGGAAAATTCAAGTTTTTTCAACCCTCCTTATTATCCCCCATTCCGCTGGACAGTTTATAGCGGATACTGGACTCTACTGTATTTACAAAGAATGTTATAAAAACTAGTTTGAATGAAGAAAAATAATCAATTGTAGAAGATATTAGATGAAACATGAGACTACTTTTTCTATATGTTTATCTAAATTTTTATTTAACATATGTTATTTTTTATCTATATTAGGGATGGGTCAATTCCTATTTTTTTCGATTCCAATGCTGATTCTTTAAAATTAATTCCCGATTCTTGATTCTGATTCCATCGATTCCAGACATTGATTTGACCCCCGTCAACAAATGTAACACTTTAACCCTAGAAGTGTCCAAAATATTTTTTCATTTTCACCAGGTTTATAGGGATTTGCAGCCTTAAAAAACATCTTTATTAATCCTAGAAGATAAAATAATTTTGTTCATTACTAAAATGAAGAATTGAGAAATGGTAAAAAAAGTATGTAAATTATAGATATAAATATTTAGTATTTCTATGAACACATAAATAAATACATATATGAAAATCTTTCTTGTCAATCTTACACAACATATGTGAAAAAAATTAAAACAAATTTGCTTAAAATTGAATGGTAAAACCAAAAATATATACTTCTGTATAGATAATTTGAACAAAATAACTAAATTAATATAGACCGTTGCTAGTGGTAAAATCTTGAAAATTTCAAAAATCACAAAAACTAATATTGGAGTCGAAGCAATTCTCTTATATCACTGTTGCAAACATAATCCCCATTTCGATAACAAAACAATAACTAATTATTGCATTTCTCCATTAAAACTATTTAGAACACAAATATGAACACTCTCCCACAGATTACCCCGGATAATGAAGGTTCTACAGCATATGAAATTGCTGTAGAACCTTAAACATATGATTGATTATTAACATATGCCATTTATAATATTTAGGTTTTGGTTTGTATTTTCAAATATATAATTTAGCTTGCAATGTGCAGTTATTTTATTATTATATTTTCCAAATAGTACAGAAATATTAGGAAAACTGTAAATATATTCTTTCGTAAAATTAAATTAAATTTTATAGGTTTTAACCCTCAATTTAACAATACATGAATTTTTTAATATGTTAACTCTTCTTTTGACTCACGCATCACTGAAGATTGGTTTCCTTTTCTTGCGTTTGTCTGCTATGGGCCGGCCATCATCGTCAACAATGAAATCATCAGCATCTGAGTATTCATCTTCTTCTCCTTCTGCATCAAGATCTGCTTCTGATCGATGAATTCGCTCTGACTCATGATCATCATCCTGACAAAAAATTTGTTGATTATTGTTTTTACTATGTCTAAGAGGGTTTACCCCTTAACCCTCCTAACCTAACTATACTGGTTGATTTTATATTGTTATATTGCCATATTTTTCAATCATCAAAAGCTTATGTTTTTCAAGAGTAAGAAATGTCTGGGTTTCATTAGGATTCACTGATAGGCCAATCACAGAACTCCTTGATTACAATTTTCAATTTTACATTTTGATTCTTGATTTCACCTTCAATACTGTATTGCATATTGACCTTTATCGTGTCATGCACACACGTAATTTTTTTAAATGTGGAAGCACTTTATACTTTAAATATAAACTTTAGTCTAAATATCAGAAATATTCTGTATCCAAAATACTTGATCTTTTCTACATTAAATACCTCAAAACATTCTTAATATTTTTTTTAGAAATGGGTGGATTCCTTTTTTTCCTATTCCATTGCTGATTTGTTAAAATCGATTCCTGATTCCAATTCTAATGATTCCAAGCATTGATTGTCCTGTGGCCAATGAATGCAACACGTTAAAATTAAAGTTTAAGTCCACTAGAGTCCCGGTTATTCAAACTAACTGGGACCAGACCCTGTTCGGATTATTCAGAGGATTGGTGTTAAGTTCATTAAAGTACTAATAAAGTCCATTATTTTAAACCCGAACGGTGTAATTAGAGCAATTAACATCTTATCACAGTTCACATATAGGTTTTTCCACTACATGTTTTACCTGAACAGCATCAAGAGTCCCTGCAGAGACGTTCTATTCATTATTTATTCGTCATTAGAAATATGAAACACAACACACACACACACAAATTGAGACATAAAAACGAACAATGATAGAACAGTGCTATCTGTAGGCCTACTTTTTACATAATCAACTGATTTGTTAGAAAAGGAATGAGGATTGAAAAGCTACAGAGAATTTTAATTTACACCAGTTAATTGGTTTGTTACAGTGGCTTCAAGCAATATAATGAATATGTTTTCTATCAAAACACGAAAGATTTTGGAAATACCTTTCTCAGCTTTTATTTTGCACAGTTATGTTTTGTTTAGTAATTTGATAATTTTTCATTTATAAATAAAATAAATATTTATGCAAAACCTCTATTCACATATTGTTCACCACCATCTTCAATCAACGACTGTAAAAAGGTTATTAACAGATGTTTTGAGATGATTCTATAATTTATACAAAACCATAATTAGTCCAATATTACTCTATGGAGCAGAAACATGGAAATTAAACAGAAAGGAGGAAATAAAATTGATCATATTTTAAAATAAAATTCTTAGAAAATTTATGGGCCAACTTTTGAATATGGAGAGTGGAGGAAACAACACAACAGGGAACTAAGAGATTTGTATAAAGATCCAGATGTAGTTTGCGAGTATAAATGTAGAAGGCTTAGATGGGCTGGGCACGTTCTTAGGAGTGAAGACAACAACCTAAAACAAGTTGTAATAAGGAATCCTGAAGGAAGAAGGCCAAGAGGAAGGCCACGACAAAAATGGTGGAATCAGGTGAAGGGAGATCTAGAGCGGATAGGAGCAGCAGAGGAAGATGCAAAAGACCGAGAGAGATGGATGGGCTTTGTTGGTGCGGCCAAGTATCTACTTAGATATGCATGGCCCTGGGAGTTAAGAGTAGTAAGTATAAACGTAATATTAATTTTTTAGATTTTAAACTTAATATTACAAGAAAACCAAAATTTTCCTGTTCATTAAACCTATCTAGAACTTATTTTCCACTCAGAAATAAGTTATTTCCAAAGTTTAAATAAAATTGTTAGAGCCATTTTCGAGATCCGTGTGTAAATATATATATATATATGTATATATATATATATATACAAACCTTGCTCGTATTATAGTATTGGATAGTCTGTTATATTGAAATACCCATAAATTATTTGGATGAAAAATAGAAAGTGTTATATAGGCCTATTATTTTTACAACAAATCCGGTTACAAACATGTCATGGAAAATTAATGTTTACTATTTAAGCATAATTTTAACACAAATAATTATTTTTTAACAATGAGAGACATTCCTCATTTATCATCTCTTTTCTAGGAAAATAATTCAGTATCAAACAGCCATTGTATGTATAGAGTCAAAATATAATTATCTGATATTTGAATCAATTCAGATATTCTTTACGTATCGTTTAAACAGACACAAACAGCAGAAGAGGTGGGGTTGAAGCTCTGATCTGATTGGTCAAAAAATATTGCCTGATTTATTTTCGTCTTCAATTCCATGTACCCTCTAGGGACAAATGACAATCTTACCGACGCTTCCCTTCCCCAATGAAGTCAGTTCTCGTTCCATCGTGGCTCTGAGAAAACGTCCCGCTATCAACATCTCTCTCTCATATCTACTCATTATATTCTCTCTCATTTATTGGCCACAATGCCTATATATAATTATTTAACTGGTTTGATAGGATAAATGAAATATTGTCTTGACTGGGACGGTGGTGACGTCCTGTAATCCAGCTACTTGGAGGTCACGAATTGTGGATAGTTATGAGCGATGGTCGGTGGGTGTGATGTTCTCTTGTGTGGATTAACGTCCGCACTATTGAATACTGCGTTAATCCGCAAATACCATCATCATAATTAGACCAATTCGTAATTCAGAGGCCGTGGTTCGGATTCCACGTTAAACTGTAGGTCCCTTAGTTGCCATCGGCTGTTGGGCTATTAATTAACAGTCCTGTCTAAGGAACATGTCAGCCTTAGTCAGTAACAAGACTAAAAGATCACGCCACAATCATCCCACGACCATTTCTCATTCATACTTGGCTTAAAATACCTACCTGGGTAGGTCGCCATTTCAAATGGTAATCTAATCTAATCTAATGGTAATTAAAATGAAAAGTTTTGTGAATTTTCTTTAATTAACCCTCCAGCTGCCCATCATTTCACTCTGGAATGCCACCTCATTTTTGGCCATTTTTCAGGTTTCGTTTGAAAACCCATAACAATGTTGGATACTATGCAAAGTATAACATATTATATATTTTCGTGTTCAGTATAAAACAGGCTCCAAGGAAATAATAAAAATTACTAACTCAGATGTAACAAAAAAATAATTATGTAAAAAAAGGTTTTTATGGAAAATAAAGTTTTTCATCATGTTTGCGCTCCTTCAAATTGCTCGAATGATTTTTTTATAAAAAATCTGAAATAACCATTTTGTTTGAAATTTCATAACGAATAAGAATATATATACTTACATGGCTATATAAAAAGAAATAAAATTACCCATGTCCAAAAACATTTATACGTACACAAAACCCTTACTGCCTAGACCGGGTCCTATGACAGTAATCGCCAAATAAATTATAAAAACATTGTGAAGAACGACATTAGGCCTACATATATTTATAACACTAAATACAAGGAGAAAGGTGTTATGAATAATTCATATGTTATTATAGATAATTCACACAAAATACACAACAAAACACTAACCCAATAGCACAACTCACACACAATGCAAAGCATACGGCTCAAACAGCTGTTAGCGGGACGTCGTAACACCCGTAACTAAATGTAATCATACGATGTAATGCATAGAGTATAAAAATTGCAAATACTACTAAGGACGTAAATTATGATCTCCTCTTTCTTTACAAAGGTATAATTAAAAGCACATTTGCGATGTACCGTGAGCAGCTATGAGAAGATTAAGTCTCGCCGGAATGGCAGTCTAGGGGGTGTAAAAATTCGCCGGAATCCGGCGAATGGCAGCTGGAGAGTTAATATATAAACGTTTTCAAGCAATTGAGAGAATAGAAATGAAAGACAATAAACAATAATAAACAGTAACTATGAATATTTTGACATGTGATTGTCTTAACAGTAAATTTTAAATATTGAACATTTGATTTGGTACATTTTATAATAAATATAATGGTTTATACAAGTAATTTTTAATGTTATTTTCAATTTAGTTGAATCGTTTTGTATCAATTTATTTCAAATTTAAACCGGATAGAAATTTTGATTTTAGAATCAACTGGTATACAAATTCAGAATTCCTCAAAATTAGTTGGTTGCTTTTTGCATTTTGATGTGGTTTAATTTTGTAAATGGCTTTAAGCTCAATTGAATTTATGGAAACTGAATATGCCTAAAGTATGACCGGAGCAGAGACGAATCCAAAAAATCAAAGATCAATAAAATCGGTCCAGCCGTTCTCGAGTTATAATGAGCATAACTAACACGACTTTGTTTTATATATTTAGATAATACCCCCGTTGCAGCAGACCTGCGTACTCAGCGAATTTCCAAATCAATAATATAATAATAATAATATATGACAAATTTGATCAAATTATGTCAATAAACGTGAGAATTATTTGCCTATTCTCCATAAGATTAACATGGAAAAGAGTGTGCAGGTTTGCTGCTGTGAGGATGGTATAAATGCCTACTGAGAGTAGGCATTTATACCATCAAAAATTTTTATTTTTAACATTTATACCAACTTTCATCAACATCTGTCCATAAATAAAGGGGTTTACCTATTCTCCATTTGATTAACATGGGAAAAGAGTATGCAGGTGTTCTGCCATGATAAACACATAAACTATGATTTTTAAACATAAATGGATGAACCTCAATCACATGAAGTTAAATATAAAGTTCTATCCAAAAATATTGGTTAATAAGTGAAACATTAATTTTTTCTTATCCTCTATAAGATTAACATCGTAGCCTCAAAACACAACGTACTGTGTTTAGATTTTTTAATATCTCGGTAACCGTTGCAGATAGAGAAAAACCTTAAAGAACTAAATTATGTAGTTTTTTAGCTGATTCTAATGGTGAAAGATAAAATTTGAAAATTTTTAAAATTACATGGGAAAATTGCAGAAAACCCATTTTGGGGGTACAAAACCCCCCCAAACTACCCGTTCCGATTGACCGATATGTCTGGTTTACAAACTCGTCCGAGCAAATGTACAAATACACGTCTTTACCATTGGAGATAGAGAAAATCTTTAAGGAACTAAATTATGTATTTTCATTTAAGTTGATTCTAATAGTGAAAGATAAAATTTAAATTTTTTTAAATTTTATATGAAAAAAGCAAAAACCCCAATTTTTGAGTAAAAAAGCTCCCCAAACTACCCGATCCCATTGACCGATATAACTGGTTTACGAGCAAATGTAGGAATACACGTCTCTACCAAATTTGGTCCCAATCCATTTTTACAAGAGTTATCTTGTTCACTTAGATAACTACAAAGGTTTTGGCAGCAAGAGGAGTTGCCACCCTTCAATAAAGTCTCAGCTGAAGAAGAGATGTGAAAACCACTTCATCACTACTCACACTAGGGGCTCAGGCGAACACTATGTCGTCAGCCTCCCGTTCAAGCCATCTTATCCCACACTTGGGTCCTCTTAACTCATTGCTTATCATAGGTAACATTCAATAGAACACAAATTTCAAACTCAAATCTCAGTTTCACTACCTCTATTCAAAATTTATGGATGATGATGTCACTTCTTCTGGTCATATGAAAAAATTGTCTGATGTTAACCTCTCTACACCCCACTACTCACCATAGGGTTCTAAAAGAATGTGGTAGTACCACCAAACTGAGCACACCAGTGCAAAAACCAGTTCAGGCGTATCACTCAATGACACGCTGCTCCCAGGACGTAAACTTCAAAACAACAAATGTGATATTTTGTTGAACTTCCACATATATAAGGTAATTTTCTCTTGTGACATCAGACTAATGTATCGAAAAATTAAACAACTGTGACGTACATAGTTAGGACAAAGGCACGTTAAAAAAATAAGTTCATAAATCAAAGGACTGAACAATTTATCTAAATGACATTGACTATTGTATTACACATCATTGCAAGTTGCAAAATAAGTGATAATGAAATTGGAGCCACTAGAACTAGAATAATTTGAGATAAAAAGAGACGACTAGCCATATCAGTAAAATGCTCAATGTGAGATGATTGTTGTAGAACTTACTTATGTCATATGTGTTTAGTATTATCCACTGACAGAAAGATATAAAATACAGAAAAGAAGTTTTTTTTTATATATATAAAATATAAATTTTAGCCTGGAAGCCTAGAATACTCATCTTTCCTCATTCAAATATATCACATGTAATACCATTTTTCCTGGAAACTGTATTGAGTACAAAAACCCGAAGTATCGAGAATCGACAATATCACCGGAATCAAAAGTATTGAGGAATCAAGAATCTGGATCAGCCCATTAATAATTATAATTCCTTCTCTTTTTGTTACCCTTGCAAAATTTCCACAGACATTTTGCATTTTCTTTCTTTTATATTTCATAAATTAAATCTTATAATCGCTTGATATTATTTAAAAGGAATAATTATTTATCCTAGATAAAAACAATGAATGCAGTACATTTCATGGAATATAATTCCTTTATAAGTTAGTTAACCATTCTTTTATTTGGTAATTTTATTTAAACATTAGTTATGATACTAATAAACATGTTTAGTACATTTAAAACACAAAATTATTTCTACACACACGACCAAAATTAAACTACAAAATAAAAGATTTTAATTACAAATTTACAAAATATAATGATTTATAAAAATTTTTATATCCACCATGCACTGTACAATTAATCGGAAATGTACACTTGAACAACATACCCGTTCATCCACCTCCTACGAGGGAGCAGGGAAGGACGCAGCCGAAGCAGCAAACAAACACAAGCATTAACAACAAAAAACACTAAAACACTTCACTCATGAGAGGGGTCTGTGGTACAAGGGTTCTGCAATCCAAGTGTAACACCACTCAAATGTAGTAATATTTGATACACATACACTGAATTAGACTTGTTCTTATAATCAAATAGAGCATAAATGACTTCATTTCCCTTTATTAAAAATAAAATACAATTTTTACTCTTTTCTTGGGTCTCAAGGATTTAAAATACATTCAGCAAAAACAACACCATTTAAATGAAATTTTAAATTATAAATCATTTAGTGATGTGTGGGTAACAATTTTTTCCCCTAAAGAGAGTGCAAGAAGGAATCTTTGATTTAGTCAATTAATTGTTTTTACTTTACCTTTACTAGCAAAATCTGTTATGAGGCTTCCTAAATCCACTGTTTTGCAATTGTTTTTGAATATATGTCTGTGTATCTGTGCCTACTCTGTGCCTGACAGTTTCTATCCTACAATTTTTAATTTTAAAAATTATTCTTTGGGTTAACTTATTGATTTTTATGTCTTTGTGTGCTTTACATGATGTTACAGCAAAAGAATAAAAAATAGAATTACAATAAAATATTGAATAAAAAAATTAGTCATACTGTACAGTCATTTAAATTTAATTTATGTTCAAATGTACAATCCAAATCTAAACCTTTAACTGCTGAAAACATAATTTACCAATTTTGCAGAACCCTGAACCACAATGGAATAAACAAAAGCAATACACAACCACTGCTACTCAATTAATTGTGATGAATAAAAACATGAGTTATGAGAAATTTACAATTGTTATACTACACAATACAGTTCAACAGGATGCGTTGACAACCTTTAAGCTAAGACTAAGTACGTAGAACCCCCGATATCCGACCTTCACGGGACAGGTCAAAACTAAATTATATACAAAATACACAGGCAATATACAATATACATTCACGTTGACGATCAGAACACAACTGGCAATTTTAACAGAGAAACAATGCACAGTGCTGATGAGTCAGTTTTCTGTTGATTAGTAACTGTTGATGTTTTCTGTTCTTGCGCTTGGCGCCAGCCGCAGCGTCACCAGCAGATGATAATCTGGCATATGGTCGGATATATCGAGGTCAGACATGAGAGGTTCTACTGTATTGGTCTATATGTATGTAAAATATTAATCAACCCAAAATACAGTTCCTTGTTGAAATATTGTTTACAAAATATCAGTGAGTGTAAACTTGTGAAATCCTAAACTATAACTTTCCTACTAAGCTATAAAATGCTATATTTGCATAAGCATGTGGCAGCTTCAACATCATGAAACAAAAGTTTCATGACATTTTAGGATCTGAAATCATTTTAGGATCTTGTCCTCAGATAAGCTGGATCATAGCAAGATTAGTATATAACCCAGACCAAGTCGGTAAAGAATGTTATAGAAGTCAAAAAACTATGCCAAGCAACCAAGGTCAGACACACAACGAAGAAGCACAAACCAAAAAGTACATCAAAGTACAGGGTTTCCTCAGTTCTTGTGGCCTGTGTTTGTACTTTTTTTGTTCTTATTTGTTCTATGTTATGTCCTTTATTGATTATTTTCTTCTGGGTAAGTATACTGTTACTGCTTTAAACATCCTGGTTTTCAGCTTAGCTTAGTCTGAATTATGTAATAATCTTGTAATTTTCTAGACTACATCTCACCTGAGGACAGGATCAGATTTCCGACCCCGAAACGCAGAGAAATTTTGTTTTACTGATCATCATGTAATGATAATTTAAATAACATAAATCCATCGCCAAAAATGAATTGCAAACAAATAATGTCTTCACTTTATACAAAACCTGTGAATAAAAACTGTGAAGCTTCCTTAAATCATCACTGAAATTTATAATTTATCAAGAACATTAATTAATTATGCAAATCTCATATATGAGTTTATGCATAAAAGCAATTAAATCGTAAAGCCTACTGTTTAATTTTACTTAACGGTACCTGCTATTACCAATGACTTTATTTGAAATTCATTATTTGTAATGGTGGGTTTATGTTATTTAGATTTTTACTATGGACATTTTCTATCACGATACCGCGATGATATATTTGTTTTACTTACATTCGTGATGGAAAATATCAGTAATAAAAATCTAAATAACGTATCATAGTAATTAATGGTATTGTAGAGCCTTGATAAGACAAGTCTCAAAGTGATTTATAAAAAAGTTGTCTTATAGAAGTGCATGACTAACTGACGGTCATACTTTCACTGATAATTTGTGGTATCGGGGTAACATATGTTCTTAAAACACCTCAATAGCAGGTGAAAATTCAAAGAAACCTCATTAACAATAGCTAGCCATAATATAAAATTTTTGTTTTTATCTGTGAAATAAAATAATAATGAAATAGCGTACTGTATGTTAAACACAGTTTTTTATTCTTGTTTGTTGAGATTATATACAAAGTACTAGAACTGTTCAAAAAAGTCTTTACAAAAACATGTAGAGAAAAATACAGGGTGTTCATTTAAGTTGGGGACAAACTTTAAGGGGTTATACTCAACAAAATAAACAAAAAGTTTCATATAAACATATGTCGAAAAATCCTTTGTTTAGCCGCTAGCCACCATTTTGTATTTTATACAAAGAACGTTATATATCAAAAACTGTTTAAGATACAGAAACCAAATTTTGCACACAAATTTATTGGCTAAAGAGAAAAATAGTCTCAAAGTATCATTTAGTTTGTTTTTATAATTTAAAAATGGCGGCAGTTAAAAATCTTTTAATTTAAATAACAAAAAACCTTTAACTTTATAAAATTTTTACAAGAGTGTATACAATATACACAAGTATCAATATACACAATATAATATACACAATATACAAGAGTATATTACAAGAGTATATAGTAGCCACACCACTACGGCTTGGCCGTGGCTAAGAAGCGGAGTTCAGCTGGCAAAAAGCGATTTTGTTCGCCACGGCCATGCCGCGGTGGTGTGTGGCCCAGTAATCTAACATTAAAACTGCATTTTCTCGCTTTACCGTGGACGGATTTTGTTCACCAAAAAATTGTTAGATTTGAAATTAAGATTTCAATCTTTTTTATCACTTGTAAAAATTTTATAAAGTTAATGGCTTTTTGTTATTTAAATAAAAGATTTTCAACCGCCCCCATTTTTAAATATAAAAGCAAACTAAATGATACTTTGAGAATATTTTTCTATTTGGTCAATAAATATGTGTGCAAAGTTTGGTTTCTGTATCTTAAATAGTTCTTAATATATAACGTTCTTTGTATAAAATACGAAATGGTGGCTAGTGGCTAAACGAAGGATTTTTCGACATATGTCTATATGAAACTTTTTGTTTATTTTGTTGAGTACTATCACCCCTTGAAGTTTGTCCCTGACTTTAATGAACACCCTGTATGGTATTCTGTATGGAGTACAGTATGTACAACTTATCTCTAGGTTAAAAGTTTTTTTTATTTTTGGATAAAAATTTTAGTATAGTTTAAAATATAGTTTTAATCCACTTCCTCCACATCTACGTTCTGTATTCAGTGTGCTTTTACTACACTGATACCTTTAACTAACTCTTGAACGTGACTTAACATTAGAGGATACTTTGAAAGTAGACCCATTTGATTGACAGCAGCCAAACTGCTAGTTTCTGCTGATGGGATGTTGGGGAAAGGGTTTCCTGTTAACACCTAAAGCTGAACATAAAAACTATGGGGTCCAAATCAAAGGAACAGAGATATTTAAACTATGGAAATTAAGTAGGAGAAAATCTGACTTGTAATATTAAAGCCAACGCAGAACAATGCTGATGTTAGACTCCTATAGTATTATTATTATTATTATTATTGAAAGGGGCGGATTACTCCCAAGGCACTTCAGCCGTAGCGGCTTTTCGCGCACCCCTGTGTGGGTTGCGGCATTATCACATAGCGAAAAGCCGTTGGTGATTGGCAGGATTTGAACCCGGGACCTTGGACACCAAAGCCCCGCGCTCTACCCCTAGACCAGCGCGCTCCACTTTTTTTAGTAGCCCAATCCCATAAGAATCGGGCTCTAAATAAAAATTCTCTTATCATGTGTTCCCCACCACGGAAATCTTTAGTAAAAGGCGAAAGTTTTGTTCGTTTTGAAGGGAAACCAGAGTTATACTCCTATAGTAATAAATTTTTCATACAGGGAATGTCCTACAGGTGGTAAAATTGTTCTTCAGCTAGAGTATAATTACATGTAATTATACATATAATTCAGACGTGTAATTATATAGACTTTTTATGTATAATACTAAATGGACATATAGTTTTTGGTAGTAAAGTTCAATGTAAAAAATTATTTAATGTAAACTGCAAGTATATTACAAATAGGTTTTTCTCTCAAATAGCGATAAGCTAGAGAGTTAAAAGAGCACTGCAGTGTAAACTCATTTGCGCATGCTTGAATAAAGAATTATGAAATATGAAAAAAATATATTGTTCATTCTTTTAACATATTCTCTGTTATAAAGTGAAAACTAACTGGATTTTAAAAATGGCACGGTATGTAATTAATCAATCTCAAAGCAGAAGTCAGCAGAGACTGACCACAAATAACTCACATGATCTGATCCACCTTCAAAGAGTTCATTGGCGATAGCTTCTCTTTCTTCGCCTTCATCTCCTTCTGCTTCCTCATTACCCGAATCATCATCTTCTATTCTTTTCAGTCTTTTGAATCTTTTCTATAAATTAATAAGAAAATTAATCAGTTTTCCATTTAGTAGCAGAGGGAGGCTGCTAAATGTGCTTTGAAAAATACTTGAGTTAATAGAATAAAAAATTCTTCTCCACATATTTTATCCCAATATTATAAAGAAAAATTCCATAAGGTTAAATAGGTAGGGTTCTAAATAAATATTTAATCCACAATCCAGAAAGAAACACACATTTGTCCCTGGATTGAATCTAATGATAAGTGGACTCTAAAAGTGTACACATGAATGTGTTTTAAAATACCACCGTCACAGCAGACCTGCGTACTCAGCGAATTTCCGAATCAATAATATAATAATAATATATGAGAAGTTTTATTAATATCTGTCGATAAATAACAAAATTATTTGCCTATTCTCCATAAGATTAACATGGGAAAGAGTATGCAGCTTTACTGCTGTGAGGAACACATAAACTATGATTTTTCAGCATAAAGGTATGGATGGATCCCAACCACATGAAGCTAAATATCATGTATTATCCAAAAACATAGATTGGTAGGTGAAATATTAGTTTTTCCTTATCCTCCATAAGATTAGCATTGGAGCCCCTAAATACTATGTACCGTGTTTAGATTTTTTTCCTCGATCAGACAATTTTAACAAGAGTTATCGTGTTCACAGACACGCATATATAAATAAATACACACACACACACACACACACACATATATATATATATATGTAAAAAACGAAAAAATGACGAAAAAATAACATGGTCCCGGGCTTAAGTCTTGCCATGTGACCTACGGTAATAGCTTATTCCCTATGGGAAATTTGCTAAAAGGGTGATTCTGTGATATACGCTTAGAATATCTGGATTGTAAGTGTAACTATAAGCTGCTAATCAATATTCATAATAATGCAAATGAAATCATGTTGTGATAGAGTCTAAACCTCAAAGCATCATCTACAATGTAAAATTAGTGGACTTAGTATTTAACATAATTTTATAAGAAAATTTATGAATTAAAATATTCAAAAAATTTAGAATTTATTTTAAGAAAATAAAACTTATCTAGCTTGCTGCTTAATACCAAAGCCCTTGAAACAATAGTACAGTATTACAAATCTTCAAATATGCATGATAAATATTAATTTAACTTATAACTTATTAACGCACAACAGACACACCTTTCTCTCAATTTTCCTGCCTAAGTTCTCTTCAAGAAGGTCGTAATCTTCATCTTCCAGCCTATCATCAAAATCTTCATCATCACTTTTTTTCCTTTTTTTAGAACCCCCTGATGCGTCCGAATCCTCACCGTCACTTTCATCGTCTTCAATTGGATTGTCATCAATAAGATCTTTCAATTCTTCACGCAATTTCTCATCATCATCTGGAATATAGTTAGGTATGTTCATGTAATGGGATGGGAAAACTCAGAAGAAACATTTAAAAAGTCATATCAATCATATGTAATTTTTAAAGCCTATATCTTCTTGATTTTTCGGTAACGTAATTTTTCTAATTAAAAAAATATTAATTCAGTTGAAACGTCATTATAACTAAAATATTTAAGGTTACTTAAACACAAAAAAATGTTGTTGTCGGTTTTCTAAAAAAAATGTAATGTTCTTTAGAATATTGTGAACATTTTGACAACAAATTCAGTCAAATATTTTAATTTCTGACCACCCAAAGTTTGGCAAATATTTTTTTACTGGGCTACTATAACAAGCTTTTCATTTAGGTAATACAGTAGAACCTCGATTAACCGTTACCCTCGGGACTGGGACCATGACGGATAACCGAATAGACGGATAACAGAAATAATAATAGCACCGATACAACTTAGCACATGACAGTGTTTGGCGTGGCAACGTCGCAATTCACTGTCTTGGATGTTATTACGGCGCCATTGTAAGTCCGAATTAATTTTCATGATTACTGCGCAGTACTTAATGTGAATTTATTTTAAATCAAAAAAAAACAAAACTACGCCAGTTCAAGTGAAAAATACTTTATTAAAATATTTTATTAAGAAAACAATGAAATAGCAACTGTACATGTATGTACTTTTACTCTCAACACTTCCGTTACCAGTATTTAGTTTTTAAAATAATCCGTCATTTTCTTTTGTTTCTTTCCCCGTTGAGCTTTTCAGGCGGTCATGTTTCTAATTTTTCCGAGAAGAAGCACCAGCGTTTAGTAATTAATTGTTTATTGTCAAGTCCCAAAACTACATGTTTTCGTTTCTCAGCCATAACATTACAAACTGTATAAACAGCACTGTCAATAATAAACAATAAAGCACGTAAAACGCTAGTAGGCATTGCACTCGAAATCGGCAATAACTTCAGTTCACTGTAGAGCTCAAATGCTCACCTTTTGAACTGTACTGTACTACACACTACACTGAACTGAAATGGAACAGTAGCGGTGGAATGCAGAAGACAGTGTAAGGGATTAACCAGCTGGGTCACTACCCTTGACACCAATGATTCATGCACATTACAGGTGTGTAGTACAGTCGTCACTACTCATCATAGAGCCTCAACAGTTGATCCGGCTCGGCGCTGACACATAATTCTTTTTGCGCTAGTGGGGTGGCGGTTAATAGAGACTGACGGTTAATCTGTATATCATATACAGTAAAGTCCGGTTTATCCGGATCCGAATCCTCCGGGTCGGGTTAGAATCTATATATATAAAAGAGGATGTTTGTATATATATTTGAATGTTTGAAGTTTATGCACTCAGACACCGTTGGACAATTTGCCATAAAAAGTGGTAGACTTGCGTAAAATTTCATGGAGAAGGTTTATGGATCATCAATTTTGTTGTAGCTCAATTGGGTTTCTCCCTACAGGCCCAAAAAGGATCCCATACTATGAACTTATTCTATTTAATTATATATTATCCCGGTTTATAAAAAGGATGATTCAAAAGAGATTAGTAACTACAGACCTGTGTCTTTACTACCCTCAATGGCAAAAATATTTGAGAAAATAGCTTACAGCAGACTTGAATTTTTTCGAGAAAATAATAACAAATTAGAAGCCATCCAGAATGGTTTTAGGAAAAATAAATCAACAATTAGTGCGGTCATAAATTTCATGGAGTCTATAATAAATGCATTAGATAAAGGTGAAAAGGCCATTGGAATCTTTATGGACCTATCAAAAGCCTTCGACAGTGTTTGTCATAATCAATTAATAATTAAATTAAAAGAATTAGGAATAAAAGGATTAGCTCTTGACTGGCTTAAATCGTACATTCTCAACAGAGAGCAATATGTAGAGATCACACATATTTCAAAAATGAAGCACATACAAAAATACAGTTCAAATCTAAATGAAGTAAAATATGGTGTTCCTCAAGGATCCAATTTGGGACCTCTTCTATTTGTATGCTACCTTAATGGGATAGGAAAGGTTTTAAACTATTCCCCTGCCTCTGGACTCTGTCTCTATGCCGATGACTCTAATTTAAAAATCTCAGAAAAAACTAATGAGGACTTAGAAACCATAGCAAATTCTGAATTAAAAAATCTGGACCATTTTTTAGAAAATCACAACCTAAAAATAAATCCATCTAAAACCAAATGTATAATTTTCAAATCAAAACAAAACAGGCATAAATCCAATCCAATAATTAAATTCAAACATGATAAAATAGAAATAATTCAACAATGTAAATTTTTAGGGCTTATCGTAGACACCAATTTAAGTTGGGATGAACATGTAAAATTTGTTTTAAGTAAATCTAGCTCAGGATTATTTGCAGTCAGGAAAATGTCAAAAGTATGAAACGTCAATGTGCTATGCTCCATATATTTTGCTTTGATTCATAGCTACATTGCCTATGGATTACATGTCTACGGAGCAACAAAGAATGAAAATTTGAATGAAATATTAAAAATCCAAAAGAAAGCCATTAGAATAATTTTAAAATTAAATTACAGAGAATCCGTAAAGGAATATTTCAAAAAATTAAGGATAATGACAGTTTTTGGTCAATATATATTTGACACTATCATGTATGTCAAAGTTTTAAATGGAAATAAAAATTTTGTCCCGATTCACCATTATAACACTAGAAAAAAAGTTGAGCCTATTCCACATCATAGATAGGAATTATTTTAAAAAAAAAACTACATATGCAGGCAACCGGTTTTTGCACAAAATTCCAGATGTTATAAAAAGTGAAACCGACCAAAAAAATTTAGAAAAAAATTAAAAACATATTTATTGGAATTGTCAATTTACAGATTTGAGGAGCTAACGCAATTGGTGGAAAATTAGAGTAGATTGGTAATTAATTAGTGAATCTGTAACAGTATTGAGTGTAAGGAGATTATCTGTTTGATAATACTGTACATCCTTTGTGGATTAATTTAAATTTAATTTGTATTAACTAATTAATTTGTATTATATATTTGTACTAACCTGTATTATTTTGTCTTGAGAATTTTTTAGGCGCTGGGGACGTGTTCCAACCAGTGTATTTTATGTTTTTATTTATGTTATTTAATTATAGTCTTAATATATGACACTATTCAATGTATATCTGATTATACAAAACGAATAAAGAAATCTGAATCTGAATCTGAATCATATCAGCAACTTGAGAAGCAGGGTTATATGGGAAAAGAGACTGTATTGCGCATAGTCTAAGGCTCAGAATTGTTTGCTATAGCCGATCCACAGCGGCTCATTCCTCTGAAGTCGGAACAATAGATAGATGCAAGTCGCATTGTATTGTCAATTGATAGTAAATTGTTTAAAAACGTATTTATGCAATAATATCCAACAAATAAGTGAGCTCCAAGAGAACCTGCTATCATTATTAATCAAAATGATTTGGAATCTACTAAGCTTGGTTTCATGTTCAATTAACTCGTGAGTTTCAGGATTTAATTTTGTTTACTAATGTACACACTTTCTTATACATTAATTATGTACAAGGACATTATGTTTGGTTTTACGTTTGTGTTCAGCTAAAATAATATGAAAATAACTTAATTAATTGCTGAATACTTAATTTCTTAATTTCATAATATCTGTAAGAATGAATAAAAATCAACAGAAATTTGTGTAGCGTTTCCATATCTGGTTGTCAACATGCGGTACACAATAGTGCCAACTGTCTCTCAACAAACAAAAATTATCCAGTGTGCGAACTCTTGCCCCACATACTCTCTTGTGTATGTATGTATGTGTGTATGTCCTTTATGCGTTGCCAAACTACTCATCCGATCCATGAAATTTTAGGAAGTTGCTCTATATGTGTCTGGAAAGGTTTAACTGAAAAACCATTTTCAAAAACTCCATAAGTTTCATTTTATGGCGTTTTAAATTTCTAACATTAACCTTATTGGGAATAAGTTTATTTACAAATTTTCAACAATCAAACCATTTCATTTATAAAGCTACAGCTACTGGTTTACTTTCTATTAGCAATATGATTTGCTATTCAATGCCTTCTGTATCAATCGTTAATTTAAAACTATAAAGTAAATAAATACTGTACAAAATTGTCATGTTGATACTTTACAGTTTTGGGGGTTTATGTACCTATTTTTTTTTAACTTGTGTCTAATTTAATAAATAAAACAAATTCATGTTAGTTGCATAATTTTTGCAGCTTGAGAACGGTTGGGACGATTTTAATGATCTTTGATTTTTTAAATTCATCTCTGCTCTGAGTAGGCTATAGGCATTTTCCGTTTTGTATTTAACCCAAGGGTTAAGCCCCACTGTCATGTAAAGATTTTATAAAATTTTAAACGAAGAGGAAAAGACATGATGCATTTTGATCTTATGGGTACATCAATAATGTGAATATTTTAATAACAGTTGATTTTGCGTTGCTTTATTTTCACAAAAAAATTGATTCATTAGAAATTAATTTAAAAATTAAATAAATCCAGATTTTCTATCTTTAGTCTATTATTCGAATTAACATAAATAATTACAAAGTAAATAGTTATTATTGACATGGATGTGTCTTAGACCTGGGGGGGGAGCTGGTGATTTTTAACACGTTCGCGACGGAAGTGAAAATCCCAACTTTTCTACTTGGCGAAGCCATTATATATAAAATGTCCAAAATTACGTACTTAAAGGTTTTTTTATTCTTAAAATATTCTAAAAAAATACTTTGTTATCATTGTTTTTGAAAATTATTTTTGATTATATTTTTATAAACTTTTAATAAGTGTACCCAGTATTTGTCTTTTATTTTTTTTATGCCTCAAATGTATGCGAACAAATACCTGATTGGGGATACACCTACTAAGTTTTCTGCTAGGGGCAGAAATACATGTCAGCTATATTAAGTGCGACAGTGTTGGACAACAACGGCATTAGAAAACACAGCGAGTGTACCCAGTCGGCCGCACCGCACGCTTTATTAATGTACTGAGTGTACCCCCATCGGGTACACTGCCGCCATTTAAAGAAGCACCCATGTACCCGACCGGGCGCACTACGTCACAAAACATGTTGAGATGGAAAATATGGAACAGGTTTCCACAGAAATTGCCAGAGCTATTGTATTGAATTTTTAATATAAAAGAATAAGAACAGCTGTATAGATGAAGTGAAAAAAAATACCTTTAGACATATCCATCCATGATCTAATCTATTTCCCATGGAGAAATAAATATAAACATTTTATAAACAGTTATCTAATAAAATTAGAGGCAATGATTTTGAGTAAAAGTAAAATCAAACCTTAATAAAATGTTCTATTCCTAAATCTTTTCAAAATAAAATTTTAGATAACAATCAATTTGAGTTTTGTGTCAGTAAGTATAATATAATGGAAGTGCACCCAAACGGAGAGCTACAAGAACTTAGCGCATGCAAGAGCGGTCACTCTTTTTGATATTTCAATACTGAACTGTTAAAGGGTAGATTATTTGAGGTTAGACGTACAGTGGTTGTTTGTTTAGGAATAATTTTTACATCAAAGTAAATACTGAATTTGTGGTTATGAGGGATTGTAAAAGGAAGAGGGTTATTTTAACGACAGAAGTGTTTTATTTCCTCTCAAAAACTAATATGAATAACTTTTTAGCTGTAAAAAAACTAATTTTTAACACGTAAAACACGTGCGATATTTTGCAGATATGTTGTTGTACAGAAGTTATATACAGTATGCAGATATTGGAGGCGCTATTCACAATCGTTGTCTATGCGAGGTAGATGTATATAATGGTATATTTTCAATATAGTTTCAGATCTCATCCAGATTTTCGGCTATCCGGATCGGGACCCTGCCACATTAATCTGTATAAACCGGACTTTACTATATGTATTTACATTACAGAATTACACAAAGCGGAACAGAGTATTTAAATTTATGGATGACAGTGCTGTTTATACATAGTGTGTATTGCTGCGGCTGAGAAACGGAAACCCTTGGTTTTGGGACTCGACAATAAATAATAAATCATTAAACACTGGTGCTTCTTCTCAGGAAAATGGTCAGATAACTGTTCAAAATTAAATTCAAAATTGGCAAGTGACATTATTGACTTACGACGTCTCTGTAGTGTCGTCTCCCAAAGTATTTTAAGAATGACCTATTCCGGCTTGTTTCACTCAAAAATCACATATGGGTTAATTGTCTGGGGCAGTGCTCCCGCCTCAAGCGATATTCATTATACAGAAACATTCAGTTAGGATAGTTGCTAGTGTAGACTATAAAGCTCACTGCAGGCCATGTTTTATTCAACTTAAAATTTAAACCTTATATTCTGTTTTTATTTTACAAATTTTAATGTAGAGGAAAGCTCAACATAATCTCACTTATAATAGTGATAAACACAATCACTGCACAAGTACCAGAGATGATGTACAAACTCCTTATGCTAGATTAAGCAAAACCAGAAAAAATACAGTGTAATTGGAATGAATGAATGATCTCTAAATGAATGATCTATAAATTTAAATTGGTTCAAGACTTCAGTCACTAGTTTTTTAAGTAATAAGGCCTTTTACTCAATCGATGAATATTTGAATGGCAATTGGACTGAAAATGATTTTCATTAGGCCATGGTCTACCACATAAAGTACACTTATATATGTGTTAGAGAATGTACAAATCCAATTTATGATGAATCCAATGTATTCTGTGAATATCTATGGAAATAAAGGTTTGTTTTGATTTGATTCATATTAAGTTACACCATTTATAACTCGAGAACAGCTAGACAGATTTTAATGATCATTGAGTTTTTTGGATTCGATTCTGGATGTTAGATTACGTGAGTATTGCTATAAAAAATGTTGCGATTCAGAAAATTTCATCATTCCTATAAAAGCCATATTACAGTTAAGCTTGATTTGTGTTTAGTTTGGATTAGTAAACTATGAATCAATCCACTCAGATTTATTTGTTTTGTGAAAATGTTATTGATATGTCTTATTGATTCAGTATTGTTATTAACTATGTCGTGACCCAGAATATGTAATCTTTCACAATGAAGCCGTAATTACTATTCGATTTCAGAACATAGCCAATTTTAAGTAACATACTGTATTAACTATTAGGTGTTACGAAGTTCGCCAAGTCAGCTTGTTACCCTATTAAATAATCATAAATACCCAGGTTTTGGGTACTTACCTAGGTTATTTTACCAAATATTTTTAGTAATATGGTTGTGAAGACAATAAAGACTTTTTAACACTTTTGATCTTATTTTAATCATACTTAGAGCATGCAGACTGCAAAAATAATTGTGTTTAGTCTATAACTAAATAAAAAATTATAAATACCCAGGTTTTGGGTATTTTATATTTACCTACCTACTGGGTATTTACCCGACCCACATCATGAGGAGTGAGTAAGATTTGCTAACCACATATGACCACTAATGATCTGACAGGAGTCGTCTGTTGGTTGCAATCCAGCATCTTTGACTTGTGTGTGTTACAACTAAGTTACAATGCTGATGAAGTGAAAAAAGTAAAAGTCACAGTCACAGAAAAACTCTGCCAATAAAATCGTTAAAATGAATATGAAAATGTTTCATGTACTTATAGAAAATTAAATACTAATTTTTATTGGATAGTCTCATTCCTACCTTCATCTTCCTCATCATCACTCTCCATTGCTTTTAATTTCTTCAGTTTCTTTTTTTCATGTAGTTCCATCTCCTCCTCATCCTAAAAACACCAAAGACAACTTACTCGGTTGAATCCACCAAAGCGCCCCCAATAGAGTACAAGTAATAAGTGCAAAACTTCCTGATCTATTTTTACCTTAAATGATATTTGTATTTTTATAAATGTTAAAATTGATTTTACATCAGTAAAATAACTCATATATCATGTCTTGAACTCATTTTCATTAATTTTCTGTTATTTTGGTTTAGAAAAAACTTACCTCTGTAAAAAAAAACCCATTCGTGTCCGTAAGACCAATGTACCCCTTAAGTGTTAATAATGTTATTAGAGAGAGAAATAAATGCTTTATACTGATATTCCTCCCCGGCTAGAACCTCGATTCCCGCCGATCCCTTAGCTAGACTGGTTGGTTTCAGAGTGTCAAATTTTAGGCTAAAATAAAAGGCGTGTGAAAACGTCGGTAGATGATCTTCATGGTTAGTTTACTAGAAAGTGAAAAGTTAATTTAAGGAATTTTTCATAAATTTACTAGTTTCCGTGTGCCAAACTTTTACCTTTTGACAAATCTCATTTCAATTTAAGTTAAAAAATTAATATCACCAAAATAAACATTTTACTTAAATAAAGCAAAGATGCATCTAATGTATAGGCCTACAATCTCATAGATTGAACTTGTATAACCATCTTTATAAACAGAAAGCAGGCAATTACATCAAGAATGCTTAGGGCCTACAAGCAAAATGGAATAGATAAGAAGAATAACAATACATAGGATAACTACACATGATTGACCAGCATAAATAGTGTCAACATCAGTACACTACCCATACATCTTTAAGCCAGAGTTGCTCGGTATACTTAATGCACAACCAGGTGAGGAAATCTGTAGATAGGGCTTGTCACTTTGTTTAGGCTACAAGAAATATTAAGAACGATTATGCCTATTGATAAAAAATACCTACAGCTAATTAATACAAGCTTTAATAAGGTTCAACTATAAGGTTTGAAAATCGGTAACAGTAATTAATTGTTTTATAGACAATGTTACAATAAAATGTCTCAATTTATGACCTCTTGGTCTAGCATTTTAGCTTTATATTAATATGAATACAATTTTATTTAAATTTTCAGGCCTATCAGAATATCATGTAATGATAGTACTATCTGAGTTCTTGTAACTCAAGTAATAACAGCATGGTCTAATTTAATGTTTCTTACCTCACTTTCTTCAGCTTCAGAGTCCAAGAAGTCAGCCATCCTGGGTTTTAATTAGTTTTCTTTTAATTTTACCTAGTTAAATTTTTTTTTAAATATCTGTGGCTTCTTTGTTCAAGATACTTGTTTTTGCTTCAATTAATGAAACCCCTAGAACAATTGAGAAATATAGCAGCAGCATACTAACACATTCCAAGCATTTTAACTAACCTAAAAGATTTTAACTGGCTTAACAATAAGTTATGAAGACTAAGAAAAATATGAGGGAGCTTCAAAGAACTCTCTCAACACTTATATTGAAACCCCTGGTCTCACAGGCTCCATGGGATTTTTGTTTTCTTTCTATTGGCAAAACTGTTTGAGCGGTGCCTTCTATCATGCTAATATATTTCCACCACCCCTCCAATTAGCAGCCAAACCACCTTTTGTTTACTGCATCCCTTAACCTTAACGGTCCATCTTTTGTGCAAAAATAGTCACTCTCCCGTACCGAGGATTTGGTACACTATGTACACACAAATTTTAAGTATTGTTTCTTATTATAATTACTATTTTACACGGTTTTTGGTGTTTGAAAAGAGATCTTCGCTTCCTATGATGATTTTAGAAATAAAAATTAGGTCCACAATTAAATGTTAAATGTGTATTGTTATTTTATATAGCCTAACTATTTTCACTATAAATTGTTAAAAATAAACTTAAGTTCTTCAACAACAGTTATATGTTTTTTAACCTTTAAATACATCTTTTAAGACATTTAAAAATTTATAAGTGTTTAATTATAACCATATGGGTTGAAAACTGGTATAGAGGTCTCTCAGACCAAGGGTTTCCATTGGCTTAACCACCAATGGGGTTTTGGTAAGAGTGTGAAACATAGTTGCCTATCTATGTAAACAAATACATAAGGGCAAAATACTGTTTTCGAAATTCTAAATACAGTGAAACCTCTCAATAACGAACCTCACGTATTACTCGGTATAACATATTATTTTTGAATGCGCTTGAAAACGCCATATAACTCAATAGAAAATTTACCCCTATATAACAAACAAAATACTTATAAAACCCTCTATACAACTTATATTTTGTGTGTTTGTTAGTAATTTTCTTACCGCTGTAAAGCGAATGTGCAAAGTAAGAAACCCCTACATAACGAACATAGCCTCTACATAACGTATTCCCGCAGTCCAGACCCCTGTATTTTATTTTTATCTGGACTATCACTCGAGTGGAATTTCCATATCTTCCGCCCGCAGCACATAATATTCATAGAAGGTGCACATCTAATACAGTTTTATGATTGTGTTGCATATCGTAGCAGTGTTTCATTTGTGATTGTGATTAACAGGTTGGTGGGTCTTAGTGTAGAGTTCAAAAATGGAATTAATAAAAACCATAGAAGAAAACCTGCACATGAAGAAAGTGGACATTGCTAAGGAGTTTAAATAACACCAACAACTTTTTAAATAATAGTCAAAAATAAAAAAATATGAAGACGAAGGTAAACTTTCTGGTTAGAATAAAAAAGCTAAACGGCCCAAATTACAGGACATTGAAAGTGCTGTTGTGTTATGGATGAAACGAGAGGACAAAAATGTATCTGTTTCGGTACCTGTACTTCAGAAAAAAGCTCAACAATTGGCTGAGCAATTGGGTCTTAATGGTTTTCGAGCAGGCAATGGCTTGTTAAGCCAATCTGTAGCAGTAAAACATAGAGTATAAGTTACCAAAAAATCTACTTGAAATAGAGGTTGGACACGTTCAATATTTTTTATTTTTATCCAGGCCATCACTCGAGCGGAATTTCCCTTGCACATCTATCGCAGTGTTAAGATCGTGCTGCATATCGTAGCAGTGTTTCTTAGGAGGTAACAACTAACCCCTATTCAGTATTACGAATTTCAGCAAAATTCAACCTTGATCTTTTAAAAAACCTCATTTTTAACAATAGGCCTACCGCTATATAACGTATATATTTCTTAGTCCCTTGAAATTCGTTAAATCGAGGTCCACTATACAATATCTTGAATTACTCTCTCTTTTAAAAACCATAAAAAAACAGTACAAAGACAGCTATGTACAGAGTCAACTCTCGCATAATTGTGTAAGGATTTAAGTCAAGATTAAACCTAAGCCCTTTAGATGATGAATCAGGCACTATAAACACTGAACTGTACGCAGCCAGTTAAACTTCAACGAAAACATATCAAAGTATTAGTAAATCTAAGAATAAATTTATTTTACTAGATAAAACCAAAGAACAATTAGGCCCTACATATTAAATAGATAATTAAATAAGAGAAACACAAAATGCTCACTCGTGATTGTCATAAGTCTATGACAGCCGTCTACACTTACATATAACCTTGAGGATGAAAATTAATGCAGAACTTGTTTCTTAGGACATCACTTTAATAAATAAATTATTTAGCCAACACAATACAGGATGGAACTGTTAGAACATAAGAAAAGACCCTCCCACCTTTTGTTTTAACCCATCAGGTGGTAGTGCAAGGCTATTATTTAATAAATTGGCTAATTGACTGTGGGAAATATTGGTTTATTTATATGGAGGGTTAACATAATTATCAATCAGTAACTTGTTGGTCAACCAACACCCAAAATTCTATACGAGTTGATAACTTATTCAAGGCTAAGTAACCAATTCCCAGTAATCCAATAACCGAAAGAATACAACTTCAATACATATAAGCCTACGAAAGAGACCAAATTACTAAGACATCAAATGTAAACGTAGGCCTAAATTAAATTTCTTCATGGTCACTGGAAGTTCAGGATGGCTCAATTCCGATTATTACCCCACTAATCATGATAAAAGAATATATTAATGAAATACATTAACCACATTCACCTTGAGTTAATAAATGTAAACTTTTTATTTGCTATATTAAATATAATAAATTAATTTAGAGTGTATCTTAATAAAAAAAAGAGGTACAGGAAATTCTACGGCACGTACCCCTTTTGCTAAAAGCAACTAGCATTGCATTGCAAGCAAGCGTCAACGACAACAAAAAATTAGGAGAAAACAAAAATACTAAGGTTCATTGTGTTAGCCAATAGAAATTTGGTACCGAGTCAGGGAAAATGAAAAACATGTGAATTGAACTAAAGAGGAATGACACAAGTAACTAATAGTACTATAAAAAACACAAACTAACTATGTATTTATAGTTCATAATTTAAATGTTGTAAAATTGCTATTTCGTCTTTAAATTACCAATTTCAAAAAAATATTTTTGAACCAAATAAAAATTTGTATCAAGTAATAATGAAATAACTACTCAGCTGGAGTAATCCATAAGATCAATATAACCATAATATTTCCGAGACTGAGGTACAAGAATCAATCAAATCAAAAAAATTGAGACTGCCCTGGTCCAGATCAATTATGGACATATAGTTGGCCGCATAAAAATATAGCACGTAACTAGTTCTCATAATATTTATACGAATGCATCAAATGAAATATACACAAAAATAATTAATCAAAAGAATTCAGATGAATCCCAGTTTTTTGGCAACACTGGTTGTCAACCAACCTGAAGGTCGCAAACATCAGTTACATATTATGTGATTCTTACATAACAATAATCAATTATGAAATTGTATTAGATATCCTAAGATTACTCCCCGCTCATCTTCACCACCTTGGACCCATTTTAGATCCGACCCCTCTGTGTGAGATTACTTGTTGTTTTTGAGATAAATTAGTAATTCTTACAGTTCTAACAACAATAATCAATCATAAAATAACATTAGGCTTTCCAAACATATTACATATACCACCTCATTAATGTACGTTGTACCCCTCTCAGTTACGACTCCTCTGTGTAATATCACCTGTTGTTTTTAAGATAAAAAAGATACTGGTAGATCAGAGACTTAAGGCATTGTTTATAAATAGAAGTTTTTCTATCATCTATGCTTAAGGCCACAAATGGTGTAATTTTACTGCATAAAATAGTGGAACCAGTCGTTAATGTAAGGAATCCACCAATAATTAACTTCTCTTCGGTTAGTATTGGTTACAGGGCTTATTAATCGGTGAGCCCGGTAACGGAGGCAATATCGCAGAAATCTACTCAAGAAATCGAAGTTGAAATTAGTTGGAAGCAGTTAATTAATGAGGATTTAGCGAATTTACAATTAAATTATACTACTATAAGGCACCATATCTACTATTAATACCCTCACCCTTGTTTCTGGTATGGTTTGATTGACAACTAGTAAATACCATAAGACATTTCATTGTTTCATTAGCCATACCCCTGCACATAAGATCATTGAAATCCACTGTTTGTAGGGAAAATATATTTAATATTCCAATAAAACTCTATAAGAACATTTCATATTAAAGTTCTCAAAAAAATTTATACTATACTTACACTGCAGTCAGTTTCCTGTTTTCTCTTTTACTTTTCTCATAAACAACTAAAATATGTTTCATTTAAAATACTGTGTTTCCGTTCTCAGCCCTAGGACTTGCGTCGCGCAATGAAGCAATTTTTCGTATGTTAACCTAGCTCTCTTATCGAGATTTTTTAAAATGTGACTAATCGTTCATTTCAGATTTACCAAGAAATATATTTTGTTTATGTACGATATGTTGTGAAAATGACATTTTGGAGTCATTGTAGATTCCAGGGTGATCATCCAACTATTATATTCATGGTCTTTGATATTTGTGACAAACCTAAACATGAGTTCATTAAGTGGTTGCAGGACCAGAAGTTAATTGCTTCACATTTTGATTGTGTCAATTGTAAAAACCCTATGAGATTGGTTGAAGACAAAACTGTGAGTGATGGATTTGTCTGGAAGTGTCAGTCATTGGAAGGAATAAAACACACAGTTAAACGATCTATCAGAAGAGGTTCATGGTTTGAACATTCAAACTTCTCCCTTCAGGATGTGCTTCTTTTAACTTACTATTGGTATAGGGAATATCCACACAGAACAGTTCAATATGAATTACAAACAAGTACTGCAAAAATAATCTTAGACTGGTACAATTTCTGCAAAGGAGCTTGCGTGGACATACTTTTAAGTCGTAGCACACCGATAGGTGGACATGGGATTAAGATCGAATTGTATGAAAGTAAATTTTGGAAAAGAAATCATGGAGATGACCATAAAGTTGTGAACCAGTGGATTTTCTGCGGCCTTGAAAAAGATAGCACCAATTGTTTTTTGGTCACTGTTGTTGACAAAACTCCCAAGACTATTGTAAGAATATTGAAACAGTATGTGTTACCTGGGTCAATAGTTTACAGTGACATATGGAAGGATGGTAGCATTGAGCAAGATGTGCAACCACATATTTCTGTGCATCACGAACTAACTTTCAGAGATATGGAAAATGGAGGTGTAGGGAACACAACTGAAGGCATCTGGACTATGATTAAACGTCAATTTCCTGCTGCTAGAAGAAGTAAAGCATTATTTGACGGTTTTATTGGAGAGTTCATGTACCGAAGGATACTCAATGAGGCTCAAGATGGATATCTGCAGTTGTTAAATGATATTACCAGAGTTTACATACCATCCACATCAGGATGAAAATAGGTAAGGTTTTTATTTATTTAGGTAAATAAAATAGCCAGTGAAAAAATAAAATACTTGAGTACTTGTTTTCTAGTTCTTTTACCAGGATATGCAAGATCAAACGTGTCGTATTTATATTAACATAATTTTTAACATTAAAATTACATATTACACAATGCGGAACAAAAAATATTATATTTATTAGGTTACCCTTCAGCAACACCAGGGAGTTCAGAATATACTGGCTGTAGATTGACATGACCTCTAGCTTCTTAAAATAAGCCCCAGAAGAAGTTATCATTCTCATCGCCTTTTTTGCATCAAAAGCATGCTAGAGGCAACAGGCGAGTGACTCACAGCATAAGACCTTATGTTTTATGGGTATTAAATTGCTGACTATGGGAATCAAAACTTGATCAATTTCATGTGTTAAAATTATAAATTTACTACATTTTCTTAAACACATAACTGTCATGCCAGTCCAATCGGGTTGACATAGGTAGGTCGGTTGGATTGACGCTAGATATCAGTGTTTTACAAATTTGATAAACACCGATTCATTCAGGTTGCTGTGGTTTCACTTCACATTACAGCTGATCACGTCATTTATTATATAAGCTCATAGACCTGCTTTAGAATGACTACTGTAATTGTTAGATTTAAGTTTAGTAGGTCTTGTTGTTTTATGTTATTAAAGTAGTTAAAAATAGATTGACAAAAATTGTATATAACCACAGATTGATTGATTGACCGACTGACAGACAGATTGATTGAAATGGCAACCTAACCAGGTAGGTATTTTAACCCGCCAGCAATATCGTTTTTGGGCAGCGCCAACAGAAAAAGTCTTACGGAACTTCACATAGGGAAGAAGCTAGGTATTGCCATAGATCTCATGGCACGACTTAAGATTATTTTTTTGCTATTTTTTCGTTTGAAATGCCTAGAGACCAAAAAAATAGTCGTTAAAAATTATATATTTACAGTAAAATCTGGTTTTCCGGATCCGAATCATCTGGATCGGGTTTTAAAAAAAAAATAAAAAGAATAAAGGCTAAATAACAGTTTAAAGATATGAATCGTATCTCAAGCTTCTTCAAAATTTCAGACGTAACCGCCAGTACCTTGCTTGACGCGGTAAGTGTTACTAACGATGAATGCTTACCATGACGAACACACACACTCTGTATGAACTGTCAAAGTGTAGGTATTTGAGGTTAGATGTACAATGGTTGTTTGTTTCACAATAATTTTTACGGTCTAAGTGCATAGGCCCTACTGAATCTGTTGTCATGAGTTGTTGTAAAAGGAAGAAGGTTGTTTTAATATCAGAAGAGTGGTATATTATTTACTTTTATACTAATAATTATAACTTTTTGTAAAATTATAAACAAATTTTTAACACATTAAACACTTGTGATGTTTTGCGGCTGTGTTGTTGTACATGTATATGCAGTCTGCAGCACTGCAGGTGCTATTCATGATTGTTATCAATGCAGTGTGGATGTCTATAATAGTGTAGTTTCAGATCATCCGTATATCAGACATTACTGTAGTATATGCATCTATGAGTCCGTGAACACATAGGGACCGCTTGTAAAAATGGTCCGATCGAGACCAAATTTGGTAGGGAAGTGTATTCCTACATTAACTAGCAAGAGTTTGTAATCCAGTCATATTGGTAGATTCGAACGGGTAGTTTAAGGGGATTTGTACCCCTAAAAAAGGGTTTTTGCATTTTCCATGTACAGTTTTGAAACATTAAAATTTTACCATTTGAATCAACTTAAAAACCACACAATGTAATACTTTAAATTTTTTACCTATCTACGAGGGTTGTCCGTAAAGTAAGGTTCCCATAGCGCTGCAGTCGATAATAGTGCTACGACGGGGGTCCGCGCGGTTTTTTTGTGTACCTGGGTTCCCCCACTCCAAATCCCCACCACAACGAAGTGTCTGCAGCGCTCAGTCTTGGCCTGGCAGCCGTACAAGATGGAGCTCCCCATTGCTTCGCCCGCCAGGTGTGTGCTGCGCTCAGTGATTAGTTTTTTGACTGCTAAAAACCTTCCGCCCGGGGAAATTCATTCCCAGCTGTGCGAAATATATGGAGAAAAATGTATGAGTGTACAACATGTACACAAATGGTGCAGGGAGTTCAAGAACGGGTGTACCGATGTCCATGACGAAGAGTTTTTCGCGAAAATTCAATCAAATTCAAATTGCCGTCAAAGTCATGGCAACCGTCTTTTGGGACAGAAAAGGCGTATTGTTGTGCGAATTCTTGCGGCCCACTGTTGAAACAATCTACGCTGCCCGCTACTGCGAGATACAGCAAAAACTTCGCTGTTCCATTCAAAACAAGAGGAGGGGTATGCTGTCCGATAACGTTTGCTTCAGGATAACGCTCGACCGCACACCGCTAACGTTACCAAAGAACTCATCGCTAAATTTGGACGGGGTATAATCAATCACCCACCCTAAAGCACGAACGTAGCCCCCGGCGGCTACCACCTCTTCCCTGATATGAAGAAACACCTGGGTGTAACGCATTTCGGCGGCCGAGTAGAGTTGGAAGAAGCAGTTCTCTGCTATCTGCGCAGACTTCTTTGATTCGGGCATTCGAAAGCTGGTACTCTGCATGCAAAAATCCATTGACCTCGGTGGGGACTACATAGAAAAATAGAGAAAAGTTTGAACTTTCCGAATATGTATAAGTTTATGCAAATAAACATGTTTTTCATTATGAAAAATCACTGGGAACCTTACTTTACGGACAACCCTCGTACAATGGTTACCAAGATGTTTAAAAAATACTAAACACAGTACGTTGTATTGGACTTCAATGGTAATCTAATGGAGGATAAGAAAAAATAATATTTCACTTATTAACCAATATTCTGGATGAAACTTCGTATTTAGCTTCATGTGGTTGGGATGAATAAATAAAAATAAATTAATCTAAGTAATAAAATATTATGATAGACGTCATTTCATATTCACAATGCAGTATAACCTAAATAGAGAAATTCAGAAAACTAAAATTAGAAGAATTTAAGCAGGTCAGAATTGATTATTGAATAATAATTTTAAAAACAATACAAACCTTATATAACTAGCATGTTATGTAGACTGCTTTGCACCACCTTCAAGTAGGCCCTATTGAAATTGATAGTTCTGAACTATCAATTCCTCAGTTGAATAAAATGAACGACTTATTAACCATTTTTTGTATTTGTTAATGTTTACCTTTTTCTAAAGCATATTAGAAACTTTTTAACAAGTTTTATTTCTAAAAATTTGTAGCTTGTGATAAATTTTTTTAACCCTCTGATGGGCGCATTGATTTTCAAACTCCAAAGGGCGCTCACGGAAGTTACCTCCGGGAGTACAAAGCTAAACAATTAAGAATAAAAACATTTTCATAGCAAAAGAAAATTATTGTATTTTCTAATTTTTATGAGTCATTACACTATTACTAAATTTATGTAAAACAAAATAAATTAAGAAACAATTAAACCAAGTGTTGAGGATATAAAAGACTTAGGCTTAATTTTTATACTGGTACATATAAAAAGAATATTTTGAACTGTAATAAAGCACATTGATAAATAACATAGAGATCCATTAATCTATTGAAAATCATGATATTTTACAAATTAAAAATATTAAAACAAACAAAAATAGTATGTAAGTAAGTTATTGTGTATATAAAAGACTTATTTTTATTACTTTTTTCATCAAAAATCAGGGACTAATTTTTCTTTATATTCATTATCCACTTCAACAGCAACATCTTCTCCTCCTTCATTTTCATCGTAATCAACATCAGCATCATCAAGTAAGCCAGAATCCTCCTCTTGTCACAAAAATGTTCCCGAACAAACGCACTGGTATGTCTATTAACTACATGTTCTTCCCTTTAAACACAAGCCAACAATCAAGCAATTCTTTATGCTTGATCCATTTTATAGTATAGAAAAATATGGTCTAAAGGACGCACGCAAGGAACCAAGCTCCAGGAAACTAGTTACATCACATTACGCACGCGGAAGGTACATCGAAATGCAAGGACAAATTTATTCAAATTTCCTTTAACATTAACTAAATTTTGGCATACTATGGCATGGTCCCGAGCTTAACTGTGACCATGCAGGACATGTGACTAGCTCACTTTTCCATAGAAAATTTGCTAACAAAATTTATAAAAATAATTTTATATCTTCAATATTAACATTAATTTTTATTAATGGAAAAGTACTTCTCTATATATAAAATTGAATGTATGTCTGTATGTCCTTTATGCGTTGCCAAACTACTCATCCGATCACCATGAAATTTTAGGAAGTTGCTCTACATGTGTCCGGGAAGGTTTTAGTGAAAAAACATTTTCGAAAACCCCATAAGTTTTCATTTTATGGCGTTTTAAATTTCCAATGTTAACCTTATGGAGAGTAAGTTTGTTTACAAATTGTCTACAATGAAAACATTTGAATTCTTAGCTACAGCTGATTGGTTTACTTTCCATTTTGCTTTACTATCCAATGCCATCTGAATCATTCATTAATGTTAAACTATGAAGTAAATGTGTACTATAAAAAATGAACAGCTTTATTCACCACGTTAATAGTGAACGGTTTTGGGGGATTATGTATTTATATTTTTATTTTCTGTCTGATTAAAGTCACGTGTTTATATGATAATTACAATGTTTATATTATTACGTTTATTATAATAATCAGCTGTTGTATATCTTTCCTATAAAAGCCGTATTACAGTTAGGGTTCGTTTGGGTTTGGATTGGATTTGAAAATTGTGAATTAATCCACTCAGATTTATTTGTTTTATGGGAATGATATTAATATGTTTTATCGTTTCAGTATTGTTATTCACTATGCAGCGACCCAGAATATATAACCTTTCACAATGAAGCCGTATTGCTATTCGACTTCAGAACATGGCCAATCTTAAAGTTAACATGTGTTTACTGTGAGGCGTTACGAAGTTCGCCGGGTCAGCTAGTAATGAATATATGTTATTCTTGTATTTCCTAACTAAAGTAACACGCATTTCCAACCTTTTTATTTTATTGATACTGTATATTAAACTTATTCAACATCATTCACAGTTGCAGGCTTCTTTGTCACAGTTATATAAAAATTTTCTTCTGTTACCTTTAAGTTTTAGGGTTATATTTTCAAATACCCCCGTCGTAGCAAACCTGCATAGGTACTCAGCAAATTTCCAAATCAATAATGTAATAATAATAGTAATGATATATGACAAGTTTTGTCAATATCTGTCGATAAATATGATAGTTATTTACCTATTCTCCATAAGATTAACATGGGAAAGAGAATACAGGTTTGCTGCTGTGAGGAACAGCAGCAAACCTATTGAAAGTAGTATATTGAATGTAGGCATTTCTAGCATAAACAATTTTTATTTTTACTATTTATACCAAGTTTCATAAAAATCTGTCCATAAATAAAGGAGTTTGCATATTCTCTATATGATTAATACCCCCGTACTCAGCGAATTTCCAAATCAATAACATAATAATAATATATACCAAGTTTTATCATTATCTGTCAATAAATATGAATATTATTTGCCTACTCTCCATAAGATTAACATGGGAAAGAGCACGCAGGTTTGCTGCTGTGAGGAGCGCTGAAAGTAGGTGTTTCTAGCGTAAACAATTTATATTTTGACCATTTATATCAAGTTTCATCAACATCTGTCCGCAAATAAAGGAGTATACCTAAACTCTAAATGATTAACATGGGAAAAGAGTATGCAGGTTAGCTGCCATGATAAACACATAAACTATGATTTTTAAGCATAAATGTATGGATCTCAACCACACGAAGCTAAATAACAATTTTCATCCAAAAATATTTGATAATAAGTGAAACATTAATTTTTTCTTATCCTCCATAAGATTAGCATTGGAGCCCCTATATACAATGTACTGCGGTTAGATTTTTTAATGTCTCGGTAACCGTTGGAGAGAGAAAAAAACCTTAAAGAACTAAATTAAGTAGTTTTTAGCTGATTTTAATGGTGAAAGATAAAATTTGAAAATTTTTAAAATTACATGGGAAAATTGCAGAAAATCCATTTTGGGGGTACAAAACCCTCCCAAACTACCCGTTCCGATTGACCGATATGTCTGGTTTACAAACTCGTCCGAGAAAATGTACGAATACACGTCTCTACCAAATTTGGTCTTGATCGGACCATTTTTACGAGAGTTATCGCGTTCACAGACACACACACACACACACACACACACACACACACACACACACACACATATATATATATATACACACATATATAAATTAATTTTAACGACTATTGTTTTTTAATTAATTTGTTTAAATACCTCTATCTGTAGCATCCTATTTAGTTGTATTGGTTTCTCTTTATATTGTATTGTTTACTGGTGCTATTTGTTTACTATTGTATTATAACAGTTTATATTGTATAAATACTGTATTGTTTTTGGTCTCCGGGCACCTAAAGACAAAAAAATAACATGGTCCTGGTCTTAAGTCTTGCCATGAGACCTACGGTAATAGCTTCTCCCTATGGGAAATTCACTAAAAATACTGTATTTTCTTTTCTAAGGCAGTTACAGTATTAATCCTAGTATAGGGCCTTCTTAGCATCATTCAGAATAACAGTAAAATTTCAAGAAATAAATGTCGAGTAGCTATTTGGCAACAGGTTGATACATTTTGCCGATCATCCCATTTAAAAGCATAGCATAGGGCTATGTTCTTCCTGTATCTTTATTTATTATATATTTACCCATTCTTATTCTTATTCTCTCTTATTCAAATAAATCAAAAGATAAATTAATCTGTTGTTAATTTTTGTTTCAGGATAAACAACAGTGTATTTGCCTGGAAAATTACCGATTCACCTCTCAGACCAAGACCAAAAATATCTCAGGCATACGTGATCTGCCCTGTATATACCTCGTTGTACAGTATTTGAATATAGCAGTTGTCAGAAATTGTCATGCATGTACGTAGCATTTGAAAGATTTGTGTCTTCTGAGTCACCTAAGAGTAAGATATTGAAGTAGGAATGGGAATGGTTATTACTCCATTATCTTAAACCCATCATTCATTCATATTTTGCTCAAAATTTACCCGGTCATATTAAGTAGGAAAGTTGAGATTACTATATACACTGTTTTGGTATGCTTTCAGTAAATTGTTAAAAAATTTGTTAATACTGAACAATAAAATATGAATTTCTGGACAGAAATCTCAGATTGAATGGTTGGTTCATGGATCACATAAGAATAGCACAATTAATTGTTCCATTTTTTTCTCTTAATGAATCCATAAACTATTAATAGTTCAAAGATTGATAACAATTAGTTGTATATTAAATAAACTGAGAGGGATAACCTCTCATATAAATTTAGATTAGCCTATTTTTTAATTAACATGTCTCTAAATAGTTTAAGCTTCCTATCCGTCTAAAGTCCAGTTTGCATATTTCTATGAACAAAGTTAATTTTGTTTTGTTCAAGTAGACAAATTGTCTTTAGTTTTTTAATGTAAAAGTAGATTTTTTGCTTCTAATTTTCAGAGCTGTTTCATGAGATACCAGAAAATTAGGATCATTCACAGGAATCAATTCTTGAATCATTTTCTGAGATTTTTTAGATAAAATATGGAGTTGCATTTGTCTTTGAAATCATCTCTGTAGACATATTCTGACTTTTTATAGAATTTCAGATACAAATTTTATAACATTGAATGAAAATACTTCGTATCATATTACTTGCTTTATTTAATTATATCAATTTAAGATCGAGTAATCAAATCCAAAGATATTTGTCGCCAATTATGTTGTTAATTGTCCTTTTATTTTATTGATTAGTTATATACAGGTGGATAAATATTTTATGTTGTTGGTTGTATAAGTCATAACAGATATTGTTAATTGAAAGTCAGTTTACTGAATAATGATTTGTAATTAGGTGTGCATAAGGTTAGTGCTCTTGAAACAAAAAATAATATTGTAAATACATTTACATGAGGAAATAGTTTTCTTGATTAATGTTATCTTAACTTTTTGTTTTATACAGTTTTTAAAGGAATTTACAGTTGGATAAAGGAAAGTGAGAGGAATGTACATTATTTAGTTAACGGGAATTAGTTTCAAATTCGCTATTGTCATACAGACAATACAAATTGTGCTGTAGCACTGCCACAGTAACAGGTGATAGTGCCATAATTATAATTAACAAAATAGTTTATACTACTTTGACATGGGGGGAGTTGTGTTAATAGTTTGTTAGACAAAATTTTGAAACATAAGAACAGCTGTTTAGATGAACTGAAAACATTCCCTTTATACATATCCATGATCTAACCTATTTCCCACAGGGAATTAAATAAAAACATTTTTATTTGGGTCATGATAAAATTATGTACTAGAGTAAACCAAAATTAGGCTCTTCTTGGTACAGAGGAAATAAAAGAACACTTCAAAACATTACAAAAAAGTTATTACTTCATAACTAACATAAACTTCAAGCTCTGACCTTCAGTATAAACATTTCAGCAATATTTTTAATGAATATAGGCCATATTGACTAGCCAGAAATTTATAGTTAATGATTCACAGAAAGTTCAGTAAAATTTTCTCTTCGTAAATTTATTTTCGAAGTAAATCATACAATAATCCATATAAATAAAATTAGAGTTTTGTCTGTACATTGCTCAGGGTTATTTATTTTTATTTATTTTTACTTTTCATGCGTTACAGAAGCCGAAACAAGTCTTATCTCAATTTGTGTCTGTATGTTTATCTGTGACGCTCCAGGAGGCATTTTACGCTGTCCAAAATAATGGGAAAACTGATAACAATGAAACTTATTTCATACATTCTCTACATTCCAGAATAGGTTTTTCAAAGCTTGACATTGTTTGCCGCCTCTTAAAAACTAAATCACGAACATTTAAAAACCCACTTTTTATTCCATATTAGTCACATTTTGTTTTCAATTATCAATGAACCACCTACTGGTAATAATCAGCTGTCTTTGTTGTTTAAAGATTTAATAGAAAGAAAAACAAATAGCTGTCAAATCAATATTAGTTATTAATTTCTTCCCTTATACATAATATGGAGAAAGTATTGTTTTTATCAAAATTTTGAATTTGAGTTCAGAGTGGATATATCCGTTTTGGGGTCCCCTGAATCCAAAAAAGTGGGTTTCGACGTGATGTCTGTCTGTCTGGACAGAGCCACATCCTACCCCGTTAGTCCGACTTAGACTAAATTTGGCATATATGTACATATTCACCGTATCATCAGGCATTTTTTTATTTTTTTTTATTTTTAAGGGTATTTCACCCCTAAAAACATCTCAAAAACGGCCTTAACAGGTTTTCTTAAAATTCGATAGTTTATAGTGTACAGCGTACTAAACAATAAAATGCTTGTACCTTGGGTCAGTTTCGTTCTCTTGCCCATAACTCAAAAGTTAATTATATTTTGGACTGGTTTTCATATTAAATTAATTAAACATGTTATTAGGACCTTGCAAAACCAATCTAAATACTTTATTTTAATATTTACTATTTTTAAAGTATTTTTTTCTAAAGAAAAAAAATGGTGTACCTTGGACCACCCCCACCGTACCTTGGGCCACCCCGTGTTGTACCATGGGCCACCTCCTTGTACCTTGGGCCAAAACTTTATAATATTAAAGGAAGAGGAAAATGAACAAGAAGTCAAGTAACAAAAGTGTATTTATAATAAAAAATAAAACAAAAGTGTAAAATTCATTTAAAATGCCTCTGCAGTGTTGTGCGTTATACATTGCACAATTTTGCTGCATTTCTAATTGAACTTCGTGATTCAAGGACAAGCTGAATAGCCTCCTGCAATTTTTCAAGAGACAATTTAGGGCGTTTGATCCCTTCCTTACTCCTTGGCATCTAAAGAACCAAAACAAACACATTGTAAGAATTTATGGATTGTACCTTGGGCCGGCCCAAGGTACAAGTAGTGTTTGTGACCCATGGTACAATGATGGTAGACACAATTTTTAGGTTAAGATATCTTAACAAATAGTTTGTCTAGAAACCTAATCGTAGTATCATTTTAAACCTAAAAGAGCACTTTTTTAAGAATCAAGTGTTAAATTATTCATAATATACTTTTTTTACAAATAATGAAGCTGCAACTGAGATGGAAAAAATTTACTTTTGTAATGGCAAATTCAACTTTTACTCATGATAGGACAACCTGCAAGATTAGACGTTGGAATGTTAGCTGGGAAAGCTTCTGAATCCTACAACCCGTACAAAGAATGGGCTTACTGCTAGTCATGACTAAAACTGTTCTTTTATGCCACTGTGGGCTTGGTCTAGTCAAGCATATTAGTTTGATTAACTGTAATTTTTTCTAATTTGTTACTATTAATTTTCTCAAAAGCCTACAATTGATTCTTAGTACGACTTAGTTTGAAGTTTTATTATTTATTTTTAAAATGAATATAATTTTCACCTAATATTTTTATTTTTTCAATTTTCCAGCATCTTAATAAACTTGCTCTTATATGTGAATTTTGAACTGCTATTTTGACAGTGAACCTTTGCTGCATAAAAAGTTTCCGAAACCCCTCTCCCTGCTTCCATTCAGTTCAGTTGGAATTAGGCTAATTTGCAGTGGCACCCAGGGAGGGGTTATCAGGATACATCCCTCCCCTGAAATTCTAAAACTAAATCCTGATATATTTAACAGTTATACACTTACATAGATTTACAATTTAATATCCCCGAAAAAAATTCTGGGTTCGTCACTGCTAATTATTTGTATATCAAAGAATATGTTTTAAGTAAAATTACCTAAACATAAGGCATAAAAATACTAAGCCTAATGCCAATTGGATTTCATTAATTGAGTATTTAAATTATCACAAATTTCAATATTTTTTTGTTTTTCAAGAGCATGTTATGAAGAGTAGCCTATTAGTGTCAGTATGCTAATGATGATAAAATTATTGTAACATTTGCTGAATTTTTCTTGGACTCAGATAATTACTATACATTTATTGAATGTGATTTAATAAAGGTAATAGTGGAGTAAAATCACTTTATCTAGGAACCTCAGACCTTCATTTTACCAAATACTAAAATGTGGGAACTTATACGCTATCTTCATCATTAATATGTATCATTAGTCCCTCAGCCAGTTTCTGAATTACTTCATTAACGGTGTCACTTGCTAACTGTTGAACTCATTTATAGGTTTCTATCATCATTACAACTATTTTGGAATTTTTATCAGATGAAGTTGTGAAGTATCTTAAATAATTGAGTAATTACCAGTTTCAATTATATTGTCCTTTTTCATTGCCTTGACAACTGACACTTAAATGTGTATAAATCTAAGAAATTTCTCTGTTAAAAGAGAGTAAAAATATATTTGATAAGAGGTAACATAATAAGAGGTAACTGACCCTGCACTACTGTTAAAATTGTTGACAGCAATTTCTTTAATAAGATTTTTTAAATATATGATTTTAGCGATTTTCCTATAGGGAATAAGCTATTACCATAGGTCTCATGGTAAGACTTAAGCCCGGGACCATGTTATTTTTTCGTCTTAAGGTGCCCAGAGGTTAAAAACAATTGTTAAAATTTTTACATACATACATATATATATATATATATACATTTATATATATATATACATTTATATATATATATGTGTGTGTGTGTGTGTGTGTGTGTGTCTGTGAACACAATAACTCTCGTCAAAATGGTCTGATCGAGACAAAACTTGGTAGAGACATGTATTTCTATATTTGCTCTGATAATTCGTAAACCAGACATATCGATCTATCGAATCGCTTAGTTTGGGGGGGTTTTGTTCTCAAAATTGGGTTCTTTGCGTTTTTCATGTGTAATTTAAAATAAATTTTATCTTTCACCATTAAAATCAATTAAAAACACTACACAATTTAGTTCCTAATCATCAATCAAATCAATCAATATTTTAGGATTATACTTGGTATTTACCTTCACGTGGTTGAGATTCATCCATTAATGCTTAAAAATCATACTTTATGTGTATATCATGGCAGCAAACCTGCATACTCTTTTCCCTTGTTAATCATATAGAGAACAGGCAAACTCCTTTATTTGTGGACAGATGTTGATGAAAGTTGGTATAAATGTTAAATATAAAAATTGTTTATGGTAGAAATGCCTTCTTTCAGTGTTCCTTACAGCAGCAAACATGCACACTCCTTCCCATGTTGATCTCATGGAGAATTGGTAAATAATTTTCATATTTATCCACAGATATTGATAAATCTTGTCATATATTATTATTAAAATTTTATAGATTTGGAAATTCACTGAATATGCAGGTCTTCTGCGACGAGGGTATTTTAATTTATTGATATTGAGTTCAGAGAAAAATAGCAAAATGTTATTATTGTAGTTCTGATACAATTTATTTAGGTATATCCATTAATTTCCTTATTTCATTACATAACAATTCTTACTTAATAAATGCCCACCTGGTAATCCAAGAAATGTGTACGTAATGAATGACTTAATGTTGTACATAGTAGTATTGTTTGTTATTATATCATTAGTTGAATACTATTATTAATTTAACTAATATTTAAACATGACTATTGTTTTTTGATTCTAAAAACTAACTGTATTTATGTTATTTTGTTATACATTTTTAAATATTAATCATATTACCAGAATAAATTGATTATTTGTCTTCTAGTGCTTTATTATAATTTATTATTATATGGTGTTAATGAGATATCCTTATCACATGAGATAACTTGGCAACAGTCTTAGTGGTAATGGAATACACTATTACTGTATATTCATCCTTACAAAGATGTTAGAATCAGTTTTAGACTTTCAACTATATTATAACTGGGACAAATTTTCATCTTCACTTTGATTAGATCCATAAAAATATTTGTTAGAAGAAAGCGTGTTTCCCAATATTGTTATTGTTTTTTGGGTAATAATTTTATTTTCTCCCACTTAAAAACATTTTTACTTCCGAATGTGTTGCTCAATGATCCAATAGCTCATTGTCTCTAAATAGTACCTGGTGACCGAGCTTTGCTCGGGTAGAATATGACGTTTTTACAAGTTAACTAGCAAAATTAAAACAAATTTACTGCTCAATGAAAACATTTATGTGGTTTAAATAAAACCGTTTTCATACCCCTTAATTAATATGGCATAAATACTGAACAAAAATATAGCCCTCGGGTGGGGATCGATCGCGCGACCTTGTGTACGTGAGACCTGAGCACTACTAACTGAGCTACGGCGTCGGCCAAGTTGTCGTCGTCGTTTAAGACTTTTTGGCCAACCTCAATTGTTTTAGCTAATCTTATACTGAATTTAAATGTCCATACAGTTTGTTATTATTATCCTGTGATCAACTGATTTTGCTAGAAAAGGAATGAGGATTGAAAAGCAAAAGATAAATTTAATTTACACCAGTTAATTGGTTTGTTACAGTGGCTTCAAGCAATAGAATGAATACGTTTTCTTTCAAAACACAAAAGATTTTGGAAATAATTTTCTCTGCTTTTATTTCGCACAGTTATTTTACCCTTTAGTTTTTACAAATTGTTTAGTAATTTGATAATTTTTCATTTATTACATACATAAAATAAATATTAATGCAAAACCTCTATTCATATATTGTTTGCCACCATCTTCAATCAACAGCTGTCAAACGGTTATAAACAGCTGTTTTGATTTGTATTGTTTACATTTGATTCTCCATAAGCGTAATGTTAAATTTTTAGATTTTAAACTATATATATATATATATATATATATATATACAAACCTTGCTCGTATTATAGTATTGGATAGTTGGATTATCGAAGCTTTGATTGGTAAGAGGGGAAGATGTTCCACGTATTGTGAAGGGGTAGATGCAGACAGCCTCACTCTAGGGAGCACTTGGTTCCTCATGCAATTATTGATATAAATTCTATTAATTTGTAGGTAATCATTTAGTTTAATATTTGATGCATATGAGCAAGATCTCGAAAACGGCTCTAACGGATTAATTAAAATTTTGGAAATAACTAATTTCCGAGTAGAAAATAAGTTCTAGATAGGTCTAATGTCCAGGAAAATTCTGGTTTTCTTGTAATATTAGGTTTAAAATCTAAAAAATTAACCTAACGCTTATGGAGAATCAAATGAAAACATCTGTTTATAACCGTTTGACAGTTGTTGATTGAAGATGGCGGTGAACAATATGTGAATAGAGGTTTTGCATGAATATCTATTTTATGTACAAATGAAAAATTATAAAAATTACGAACAATTTGTAAAAACTGAAGGGTAAAATAACTGTGTGAAATAAAAGCAGTAAAGTCTTTCCAAAATCTTTCATGTTTTTATAGAAAAGTATTCATTGTATTGCTTGGAGCCACTGTAACTAACCAATTAATTTGTGTAAATTAAATTTCTCTTTTGCTTTTTAATCCTTATTCCGTTTCTAACAAAATCAGTATTACAGGCTAATAATAACTGTATGGATAGTTAAATAAACAGTGTATTATCAGCTAAAGGAATTGAGGTTGGCTAAAAGACCTTAAATGATGTAGCACAACTTGGCCAACGCCGCAGCTCAGTGCTAGCGCGCAGGATTCACGTCCCTAAGGTTATGAGATTGATCCCCATCCGGGGACATTACATTTTTGTTGAGTGTTTATGCTATACTTATTAAGGTGTATTACAAAATAATCTCCAACCCCAAATATTCACAACTTCATAAAAATAAATTTTTCAAACGATATTCGGCGAAAGTTTTGTGTTAGAACAAGAACGCGTCAGCAACCAGCGTACAAACAGACTGATAAACTCATCCCTTGGCAACTGGAAAATATCTGGAAACAAAATCGCTGGATCACCACCTACAGAAAAAGAAATAACAGCACCGAATACAGCCGATACTTTGACAATCTTAGATAACAAAAACTTAAAAATTTAAAATACTATATTTTGAAAGCAGAGTTAATGTAAGTGATTCTCACTTTAAATTGTTTAATATATTAGAATCTTTCATAAGATAGTGGAAGAGTCTTTATTTGTGGAAACGCTAAACTCTTGTAGCTCTTTTAAAAGCAATAGATTGATTTTTGTGGTTGCAGTTGGTTTGAAATGTGAATTCATTTTTTTGGCCCCGTCAATAAGAACTTATATAATTCAATTTTTTTTAATTGGAAGTTTTTAGGTGGTCCCTTGAGGTTTGAAGTATCCAAGTTCCCTTGTTTGTTATCTATGTAAAAAATGTCTGTACCGTACTGAATTATTTATACAATAAATTCCTATAGCTTGATAGCAATTTGTTATTATTTCATAAAGTTCTATTTCATAATTTATGTTTAAAAAAATTATTTTTCTAGCACATTTCGCTCTAAAGAGAAGAAGCCACTACCAATTTACCACAGACATGGTAAGAGAAGCCAAGGACCATGTTATTTTTTCACATTTGAAGTCTGTAGATGCTGAAAAACCCTTAATTAAAATTTATATTTATTATATATTCTGTACAGTATAGTATACTGTACCATCTGAAAGGCCTAGATGGTCTAGTAATACTTGATTAACAAGCTCTTACTTTAAAACATGGAATCTATAATTGATAATAATAGAATTTTTTTAAGTTTTATATAAATTATGTTATTGTTTTTTAAATCTTAATATTTTGTATTAATAAAAATATAAATTCCTAAAAAAATTCATATTTTTTAAAGAATATAAAGAATAAATCAGCTGTTTAAAATGTTTATTAAGGAATTAAAATAACAAATCTTATCAATATATCTTATTTTTTCGTTAGTGAAATCTTACAGTAAAAAACACCAGTTTTTTTTTATAAATAAAACATATCTGAAAAATCTGTTATCTAACTTAGATTTCTAATTGTTATGGTGAACAGATTGTTTTGATAACGATCTTGTGTACTCAAAATATAAATGAGTGCATACATATAATACTCAGTATTTCTACAAATATCTTATCTGAATTAATGTCCATGGTATCCTCTCAAATTTTTTATCCTATGTTAAAAAAATATAAACCACACTCTTAAAATAATAATAACTCAGAGAATATCCAAATCAATAATAAAAAATCACAGGTTTTATCAATATCCGTAATAAATAAGAGAGTTTGCCTATTTTTCATAAGATTAGCATGGGAAAGAGTATGCCAGTTAGCTGCTGTGAGGAACACCAAAAGTAGGCATTTTTACCATAAACCATTTTTATTATGACCCATATACCAAGTTTCATCAATATATCTCCATAATTAAAGTTTGAGTTAAGAGTTTGCCTATTCTCTATATGATTAACATAGAAAAAGAGTATGCAGGTTAGCATTATAAACACCTAAACTACAATTTTTTTAGCATAAATGTATGGATCCCAAGCACATTGAGCTTAATACCAAGAATCATCTAAAAATATTGGTTAAGGAGTGAAATTCCTTAGAGCCGTTTTCGAGATCCATGTGCAAATATATATATATATATATATATACAAACCTTGCTTGTATTATAGTATTGAAATTGGATTGGATATATGACAAGTTTTATCAATATCTGCAATTAAATATGAGAGTTTGCCTATTGTTCATAAGATTAACATGGGAAAGAGTATGCAGGCAAGGAACACAGAAAGTAGGCATTTCTAGCATAAACAAATTCTATTTTGAACCATTTATACCATGTTTCATCAACATCTGTAGAAAAGAATTTGTCTATTCTTTATAATATAAGTGGTTTCCAAACTTTTATGAATAAATAAACATTATTTTAAAAACATAAACACTTAAAAGATATTTTAGTTAATTTGAATAATTGAGTAAGAAATTTTTTAATCCTTAGAGATACAACCTAAATAATATAATTGTAAAATAACATTTAGCAAAAGTAGTATTGAAAAAAACAAATTCTATGTGATATTTATACTGTTTTTCAATAATATTTGAATAAGAAATTTATGTCTATCTTATAAGTATTAACTTTTGATGACCCAAATACAAAATAATACATTTTTGACCCTTACATAATTTTGAAATATAATATTTTGAAACAATTTTTAATTTTATTATTTATACTGAATGTATTAATTATTGAAGGAAACAAACCCTAATACATTTAGCCACAATTTTAATTTGAAATAATTTTTTGTCTCTGTTGAATCCGTATGAAATGTTAAGTATTAAATGAAATTGTAATCAGTTTCATTACTAAAAATTAGTATTTGACTTTGTTGTATTTAAATACCAGTGTTGTGATGTGTGAATTGACTTAACGACTAATTTGAAATTTAATTATTTTTTTTTGTAATTGGATTATTATGTTGTGTGATTTTTTTAATTATTGAATGGAACATATTTTGATGGGAAATTATATTGATAAATAAATATTATACAGTATTACATGATGATATATTGATTAATATGACTTTCTGGGGAGTGGTGATGAAATAGTTATTTTGAATACAAAAATAATATGAAACAATTATTAAACAACATAATTAACAACATTATAGCTTAGGCGACTCTTAAACCGATTATGGTATTACAGTATTAACAAACTTAATATTAAATAAAGAATGATTTAGGCCTAGTACAATTATCCCCCCAGAAATCTGTATGATATGAAATACCCCTGTCGCAGCAGACCTGCGTACTCCGCGAATTTCCAAATCAATAATATGGCAATAATAATACAACTATGTAACAAGATTGATCAATCAATACCTGTTGATAAATTAGAGTATTTGCATATTCTCTGTAACATTAACGTTGGAAAGAGTATGCAGGTTTGCTGCTTTGAGGAACACTAAAAGTAGGCATTGTTACCATAAACTATTTTTATTCCGACCATATACCGTTTTGTCATTATCTGGGCATAAATAAAGGAGTTAGCCTATTCCCCATAAGATTAACATGAGAATGAGTATGCAGGTTTGCTGCTGTGAGGAACACATAAACTATTATTTTTGTAGCATAAATGGATGGATCCCAACCACATGAAGCTAAATATCAAGTTTTGTCCAAAAATATAGATTGAGAAGTAACTAAATTGTGTAGTTTTTTGAGCTGATTCTAATGGTGAAATATAAAATTTGAAAGTTTTAAAAAATACATGGGAAAATGCAAAAAATCCATTTTTGGGGTACAAAACCCTGATATACTTCTTAATCTAAGGTAACAAAAATATAGGGATATTGCAATCATGGGGAAGTAGTGAATGAGGGGTTTGGATAGTTTATGACCTGGCAAGAGGAGGGGATTCTAGAGACATTTATTATATTTCTCTAGGATAAAAAAAAATTACAAGCCCAACACAATTATTATTTCTTCATTACTTTATATGTCTATAACAAGGGTAGTTCTTTGGGAAAATGGGTGCACACACGCGGTTAAGCTTCATGACAATCTCCTCATTCAAAGATTTATCACACTTAATGATGATAACTCTGATTAATGATTTCTGGATGATGATGCAGTGTTTATACAACTTTACAATAACTTAACTTTTTAAGTGTAAAGTGTTTAACTTTACACTGTTAGAGTTTATGTTGTCAGGCTCTTCTTCACTCTCGACTAAGTCCTCTTCTACGATTGGTTCTATATAACTTTTTAGAGCATACATGTGATATGGTCCCAATGAAAATTCTGAAATTCTGTTTACAGATTCTTTCATTGAATAGTATATTAAAATAAACGATGACGCACTGTCATAAGACACCTTAGCCAGGCCCACGTCACAGTGCTCACCTACTCCGCCTGCGCGATTTCTGAAAGTTTTGATTTTTTAACTTTAGGTACTCTTTTCTCAGGAACTATTAGACCTACAATCATGAAAATTTGTACACATGTCCTAATCTACACTATGTAAAAACAGACCAGAGGGATTTTTCTTAGATTTCACATTTTTTTAAATTAAAAATAAATCAAATTTTGTAAAACATAAATAAAATCAAATATTTTCTGTTCAAGCAAAGGTTTTATATTGTGCTCTGGTCTAAATGTGTATTAAAGCCTTACAAACAACTGTACAATGTTTCATATTTGTATCTTTATTAGTTCATGAGAAAAATGTGCCCAAGTTAATCTGGCCAACCATAGGGACCATTGCTCCCTATGAAGCTCCCTTATGCTTATTGCTCCCTTATGAAGTTTATGAGTAACCAAGCCAAAAAATCTTTTAACATTGTAACAAAGTCACTAATAAAACAAATCAGTTCAACAAAAATCTCCCAATCATGGACTCAGTATTTCTCTCCCTGCTCCAGACTAAATATAACTTAGGTGACTTTGAGTTTTAAAGTTTAGAAAAACAAAAATGATTGACTGCTTACTGTACCAACATTATTCCGTGAGTGGGTCCCGTGGTGAGAAAAATCTGAACCAAGTTGGATTTTTCCTAGTAATTTTTTAGTCAGATTGTTTTAGAGATTGAGATGCCAGCTGATCCTCAAGGAGCATGTCTGAAAATGACTGTTTACAGTTTCCACGTTAATGAAAATTCTCAGTTTCCTGTGGTTTATTAAACCTAGCCACAGTGAATGGACAAATTATGTATATTTTTAATACTTAAAAGAAAATTCCTAGAAGAATATTCATCAATTGTTGTTTCTCACTAGGCCTTTTTGTCAAATGAGGTCAAATATCCAAACTTTTTCGCTGTCCTTGAAAGGAGCAATTCGTAACAAACATCTACTAAAAATATCCAAAAATGCAAGGAAGCAAAGCCAAAATATGACTTTTGACCTGCAAAGAAAAATGCTCCAAGAAGAATCGATGTGACGTCTGCAATAAATTGCTATGGCCCCCTTAGTTATAAGAGGATTGTGGCGACCTGGCTGGCGGAGGTTGGTCCGGATAACACTGAGTCCCTTATAACCCCAGAAAATCAACTGTGACAATGACAGAAAATTCTTCTAATGACACAGTTCATCCAGCATCTTGTGAACAGGTAGTTTTGTTTTTTTTATAACAGATATTTTGTTTTGTGTAAGGGAATCTTTTTTAACATGGATATGTCTAAGCTTAGGGGGGGTAGTGTTGGCAATGATGAAAATTTGAAACATGTTTCCATAGAAACTACCAGAATAAGAACAGCTGTTTAGATGAGCTGAAAACATTCTTTTTAGGCAAATGTATGATCTAACCTATTTCCCACAGAGAAGTAAATATAAACATTTTTCAGAACTGGCCACTATAATTTCATTTTTTTAAGGTTTTCATATTGTGTAATGGTTTATTTAATTGCTAATATTTTTGGTTTTGTTTGTCTTTTTTATGGAAAGGTTTTTAGTTTGTAATTTTATTTTTTATTTATTATATTATATAAGCAGCCAGGGCGGAACACAACTGACAAACAGGTATTTTGCCCTTGTGAGTTTTTTTTAGAACAAGAAATTATTGTTAACTACAATATTTGTTTTTTCAATAAAAAATTGTTTGATTTGATGTAAGGAACATACACGAAAAGTGAAATTCACCTGTGGGGATAATGAAGGAGATGACTATAAGAGACTTAGAGAACAAATATTGAAGACAAAGCACTTATTTTAAATCCAATTTGCTATAGTAAAATTTAAAGCTAATAATAATTTTATTTTTTATTTTTCTACGTTTTGAAAAAGTTATATTTACACACATATTCAACTAACTGTAAGCATATTTCTATGAATTTACCAATAAGAATCATATGTATAATGTCTTATAATTTTTAAACCCAGATCTTCGTGTGAGAAAAAACCTCATCAGGGTACTCATCAAGTAACTGTCATTAATGAGACTTCTCATGGGTAAAATTTAAACAAATTTACTGATCAAATAGATGATGAGTTTAGAATAATAACATCAAAAGATAAAATTATTAAACATAAAATTTCTCAGGGATAAATAAAACATCAACAGGCATATAAGTAATTTATTTCATAGTTTATATAAACAATGAGTCTAAACCAATTGAGACTGACTGTAAAACAGCGCACCATATGAAAATTCTGAAAACTATTTGTTCAAAACAAGTTCTACAGGATTAAGAAAATTTATGATGTCTAATGTAAGACTGTTATCACTTTTAACTGTGTTTAATACATGTAATTGTGCTTGGTGAAAAGTTAAACTTGGAAAATAAACTACTATCATCAGTCTTTAATAAAGGATTCATTAACTTAAAGAACAGGATTTTGTCATAGTTAAGAGTGTTTCATGTCTCTTTATGAATATGACTTTTTCCTAAAAATATAATCTGATTTTAACAGTCATTAACTTGTGCTTTCGATTTAATTTTTTCAGATACCCTGTTTAGAGTAATTTTTAAGTTGTAAAATTTCCAACTTTTTATTAATTACTATGTTAAAATACTTGGCACTTTTACAGCTCTGTAATACAAATTTCTATACATGTTTCTGAGTACCAAACAAAAACAGCACTAATATCTACTGCACTTGATTACAAGAAAAGCCAATGAATAATGAGCTACTTATAAAATACTATTTATTAAGAACACTACCGTTCCCTGCTCCATTGATATACTGGTTCGTTTTGTGTTACATTATCTAATTTGATTTAATAAAGGGTCTTTTATGGAAATAATTTAGGTAATAAAAACAGATGTTAGTTTTAAAATATTATAAATATAATTACAGCCAAACAATCCAAATAAAATCAACGAATTTCTCACCTCAGAATAAAATGTTTCACAGCCATTAATTATGTCCCCAAAAATTTATTCCACGAGTAAGCGAAAGCTAGCAAAAGCATCCCATTATAAAAAATATATCACAACAAACCTTGGAAAAACAATTGAATCCGAATGAACATACACATATCGATCGACGTTCGTTAACATGAAATTCTAATCGACGAAAAGCGTCATGTAACACCGGCATATAATTTAAAAGAGAGAGCTAAAGATTTGTTATCGAGTAAAAGTAGAGAGAGCGCTACTGACTAGGGTCTCGGTTGCCTCGACCACCGCGGTACTTGTAGTAATGATTGCCATTGCTGTAGTACCGCGATCGGTTACCGTTACTGCCAGAGGGTTGGCTGTAGTTGCGGCTAAGGTGTGGGAGTGAAGGGGCTTCTCCTCCGCCCCCTGAACCACCTCCACCTCCCCTACGTCCACTACCACCACTTGAAGACTGAGTTGAGTAATCGGGGCTGCAAAATGTAATATAAAAATATTAATCAAAAATGGAAATGATATTGACTCTCAAATCATTACCTAGTTACCTTAAGTGTTAAAGAAATAATCTAACAAAACTTAAACACCACTGAGTACTAACAAAACTTGTTTAATTTGTTACTAAAAAAACTGAATGCAATTAGTTTTGTTTATTGAGGAAGAATATATTGATAGATTTATGTTTAACCCTCCGAGTGGTAGACCAATAAATTTTGCATGTGTTGTGAGGAGTGGCAAGCTCATTTTGGGGATTTTGTGGACTATTTTTTTATAAAATCCAATTGTTATACTTATACATTTTTATCCAGGAAAACAGTAGCATTTAAAAATGCTAAAGTGGAAAAAATGTAGGAGGTAGTTTTTTTTAAGCATAGCATAATTTTCTTTTCAAAATTTCAAAACAAAAAGATTGTAGAAAATTTATTTTCTACAATCTTTATTTATTTATATTTATTTTTTATTTACAATTTTTTATTTACAATTTATTTACAATCACTGGTAATAAATGAAATTAATTTGGGCTGGCGAGGTGGCGAGCGCATAGCCCGGCTCTGCTTCTACAGAGTCAAAATAGCCCAAAACTCAACACCCTTAAAGTTATGGGGCTGTATTTTACAAGCCAATTTAAAGGGACGTGGGTGGTTTTGTATGATCAACCATAGATTGTTGATGGCTAGGCTTACACCCCGGGTCTTTCCCGAAATTGCAAGGAAAAAGAAAGTGTTTTGATGTCTGGTGATGGATGAGAGTTGTGTGCTTGGGAGTGTGTCAAAGTATGCCTTGCAATGTGTCTCGCCTTTACTTGGAGAAATGCGCCTGCCTGTCCCTCAAGGAAATGATGAACACCAGGGCAATTCAAGCGGCAGTCTATCAAGCAGAGTAAGCAATTGATTGGGTTTTTTTAAAACACGAAGGCGGGTAGCGGGATCGGGACCCCATGCATGGTTGGTAGTCTGTGGTAAACAAACCCTGCCTGAGCTGGTGCAATTGAGACTGGCCCTCCCTCTTCACTCTGTTCGGGGTGCTGCGGGACGCTTAGTGGGGACCCCTCACCTGTCAGCTCCGGACCTAAGCTTGAAGGCAGCCACTGTTGTGAAATTGACAACAGTGGGTGGCCACTGTTAGTAAGCAGCCCCCCCACCCAGAAAGCAGTGTTTCAAAATTGTACGAAGCACCCCAAGAACTATGGACATATTCCTGAGCCTGTCACTTCGAGTGACAGGGGACGTGTGTCTGAGGGGGTTTGGTTGGCACACGTTGGCCTCAGGTAGTGGAAAACTCACAAGTAATCGGCAAATGCTCCAAATAGACTGGGGAAACAATCTCAAAATTATGACAATTCTTTATTAATTCATTTTAAAATATCTATGTTATTTATACCATAGATTAACTATTACGTAGACATGATGTAGACATAGGTTTCAAGGTTCCAGCCAAGATTAGAACAGCGACGAGATTGCCAGTTCGACCACAGAGACAGAAACCAGTCAGCAACCTCCATGTGTCAACATAATCAGCATCCTTACTTTCTGCCTTCAAAAATTAACTAAAACTGGCTTTTTAACTGACTCTAACAGTCATCTAACATATCTCGTAATCGGAAAGATACTGTAGACATATATTCATGAATACTCCATCGGTTAGTGAGTCTATGACGTGTTTGGTATGTTTCTACGATAATGTTGACCATTTGAACACACATCAGCAATCTACGAGTACAAATACATCAATCTACATCAGGAATCTATTATTGCAGGAGATTAATATAGGGAATGTTGTATAGAAATATATAAAGCTATAACTATATTGACTATAAACATTAGAACGAAATTAATTTTTTTGGGGAATAATTTTTTATATTCTTTCTTTCTGTCTGATTAAAAGTCACATGTTTATATGCTAGCTAAATAAAAAATAATTACAATATTTATGCATAGTAGGTTATTTATATAATCAGCTGTTTTATTTTTTTCCTTTCACTATCTAAAATGTGTACACGGTTCTTATTGTGTATTATTTGAATGTTTTATATATATTATGTCATTCAGATAATATTTTGAATAAAAAAAGATATGAACTATGGACATATTCCTGAGCCTGTCACTTCGAGTGACAGGGGACGTGTGTCTGAGGGGGTTTGGTTGGCACACGTTGGCCTCAGGTAGTGGAAAACTCACAAGTAATCGGCAAATGCTCCAAATAGACTGGGGAAACAATCTCAAAATTATGACAATTCTTTATTAATTCATTTTAAAATATCTATGTTATTTATACCATAGATTAACTATTACAGCGGATGTAGACATAGGTTTCAAGGTTCCAGCCAAGATTAGAACAGCGACGAGATTGCCAGTTCGACCACAGAGACAGAAACCAGTCAGCAACCTCCATGTGTCAACATAATCAGCATCCTTACTTTCTGCCTTCAAAAATTAACTAAAACTGGCTTTTTAACTGACTCTAACAGTCATCTAACATATCTCGTAATCGGAAAGATACTGTAGACATATATTCATGAATACTCCATCGGTTAGTGAGTCTATGACGTGTTTGGTATGTTTCTACGATAATGTTGACCATTTGAACACACATCAGCAATCTACGAGTACAAATACATCAATCTACATCAGGAATCTATTATTGCAGGAGATTAATATAGGGAATGTTGTATAGAAATATATAAAGCTATAACTATATTGACTATAAACATTAGAACGAAATTAATTTTTTTGGGGAATAATTTTTTATATTCTTTCTTTCTGTCTGATTAAAAGTCACATGTTTATATGCTAGCTAAATAAAAAATAATTACAATATTTATGCATAGTAGGTTATTTATATAATCAGCTGTTTTATTTTTTTCCTTTCACTATCTAAAATGTGTACACGGTTCTTATTGTGTATTATTTGAATGTTTTATATATATTATGTCATTCAGATAATATTTTGAATAAAAAAAGATATGATTTTTTTATTGCTTAACCTATTAATATTTTAGTATTTTTTGCTGATTTAACATTTAAAAGCAGTTGTTAAAGTAAGCTCTGAATATGTGAATTCAATAGTTTGATTTTTATATGTGATGTATGAATCATTTTTAGGATTTGTTTGCTTTACCTACTTTTTTAATATTTTACCATTTTATTGTGCATCTAACATTTAGAAGTTGGAGTTAAAAATAACCTGTGTAAGATGACAGCCTGCCTCAATTTCTCATATGTTTTAATTAGTGATGTGGGTCGGGTAAATACCTAGTAGGTAAGTAAATATAAATTGGGTATTTACCCCAGGCCTGGGTAAATACCCAAAAACTAGGTATTTATAATTTTTATTAAAGTTAGAGAAGATTGAGATGTTTTATTGGAATTATTACCCTGTAAGGATAGTAAAATGATGATATAATGTGTTAAACAAAATTTCATATGGTCACTACTAGCATTTTACTTCTGGGATTAATTGCCATAAATACCACGTCCTGGGTATTTATAATTTTTATTTAATTTAAATAAAATTGAGATTTTTTTGCAATTACTAAACAGTAGGGACAGTATGGATGATTAAATCTTAATAAAATGTGTTAACTTAATTTCATATAGTTCCTTTTAGCATTTTTCTTCTGAGCATAAAGCATAATCGGCATAAATACCCTGGTCGCATGGCTGCACTGGTCCTGACTACTTATGGTTTTTTAATTTCTATGATAGATATATGAATTTATTTTATTGAAAGTGAAGAAAAATAATTTGTAAAGTAATAATTATTATTTAGAAAGAGTGCCCTATGTGTAAACAACTTAAGAAAATAATTAAAATTCAATCTGTAGGATGGCAGTAATTAAATCCTGCCATTATTTTTTATCTAGATCTGTTTTCAAAAAAAAAATTATTTTTGTGATTTCTATAACACAATAAATCTTAAAATTATAAACAAAACTTTACAAATTCATGCTTGTTGCAGTGAAACCCCACTAAAATTAACGTCACAAAACACTTAATTGAACTAAATTAACTCAGCTGTGAGTGTGTTTTGAAGTTGCTTGATTCAGAATGCAAAAAAATACTTAGTGTGTGTTTCATGAATTTCAATTAACTAATTATATATTGTAGTAATTTTAACAATATCTTCTATAAAAATATAATTAGTTATTTGTATTTTATTAGATTAAATGTGAAAAATATGCTGTGAGAAATGAAAAAATTTCTAGCGTTTCATCAAAATCTGTCCATAAATAAAGTAGTTTACCTATTCTCTATATGATTAACTTTATATCGCCTGCCACTTCCCACAACAACCTGCAATCGACATTTTATATCGGTCTACCAATCGGAAGGTTAAAAATAAATCTTAAAATATATTAGGTTTTAATAATTGTAAGAAAATCTACTGTTTGCTATGAACAGTATAACTACGGTACAATATATATACTATTATAATTCCTAATATCTAGACCTAGTATTGGAATCTAATCTTGAATCTTAATCTAATCTTGGTATTGTGAATCTGTCACTGAGCAGAGCAACACAAATTCTCAAGCATGAATTAAGAACCAAGCGGAAGCGTACAATAGTGTCTTTGTATAACTTCACCTAGTCTTGGACCGCTGTTGTGAGTGGTGCCAGTAGCTCTGGGAGTGGAGGGGAGGAAGGTGACCTCCCCTACGCCCGTTGCGGCCTCCACTGTTACCTCCTCCACCGTTGCTCTTGTTAACAGCAGCTCGCAGAGCTGCTATCTGTAACAATCATTAAATGATTGAGGCTCCCTGAAATCAAAAAAGTGGTTTCCGGTCCGATTAAATTAGGTACGTGGGTGAATTTAAGCTGTATTTCCAGTCCCTTTTTTAATTCTTGACTTTTATGGGTAGTTTACAAACCCTTAAAAATGTGGAAATCAAAATTTCTTAAAAAACTATTTTTATTAAAATTTCATGGTTTATACTTTTATTAACCCACGGAAGGTTGATGGTGAGCTCACTTTTCATTTTAAGTTTCTACAAAACATGAAGTTAGTAATATAGCAGCCTGAAACTCGGAATGTCAGAGCAGAATACGGCAGTGGAGAAAGTACGGCAGAGAAGGTTAAGTGACCTTCAGTCTGTCTCGCACCTTTGTTCCGTGACGAGTTACAGTGCAGTACGCACAACTTGCACAACTAAGAGGAAGGCTCTTTGTTAGAATTCCCTCACCCTATGCATCACCTTCTTCACATTCTCTCCCTCTAAATCGGATTCACATGAAGTTCGTAGAGACCAGGATACAGTTGACTCTTAGGATTCACTCTGAGACCAGGATACCATTGTCACTTTGGAGTCGTTCCGCACTTTGCCATTGTCTTTTACGAAAACGAAATCAGCTGAGGCTAATACTGTTTGCCCATTGTAAATGCGATATCCATCTCGCTCACCACAATAACCAACCACCTCAGAATATGGAGACCACTTCTTTCTCTTTTGTTTGGGGACATAAAAAAACACTTTTCTCCAAATGCTCTGAAGTGATTGATATACGATGGATTTGAGTTCAACCACAGTTTTACGGAGCCTTACCAGCTACAACTGATGAACCTGCCTGATTGATCACATGGCAAGCAGTATTTATCCCCTCTGCCCATAAAGTCTTGGGTAGATTCCTGGCATGAATCATTATGCGAGCACTTTCAACTAAAGTTCTCATCTCCCACTCAACTCCCCCTGTCTGTCCCGGTGATATACTTCCGGGATATACTTATTAAGTATATCCCTCACCTTTGTGTTCCAAAACTGAGTTCCTCCATAACTCATGAAGGTCTTAACTACATTACCTGCAGTCTTAGCTTCAGCACAATACATTCAGATACTTCCATTTTCTCTTTCAGAAAGAAAACTATTCTGAAATGGCTGTAAATGTATCTAGAACCCCAAAGTGATTTCGCCTCCATAGGTCCACATAAATCAGCTAGGATTATTTCTCCGGAAGATGTGATCCGAGGGGTTGGCGGGAGCCCCACGCAGAAGCATATGCCTCACAATTGAGAGGACAATACCTCTGTGAACTGGCCTGTCTGTCTATCGGCTGACCCTCTGTGCGCCATGTGCACAGCCTCTGTCTTGCTAAAGGCAGAGGATCTAGACTTAGCTGTCGATAAAGGGCCCATGGACTGGGTTGCAGCGGTATCACGTACCATCCATGGGGCGTAGTGTAGGTGTACACATATCGGCCGGCTTGGTTAGCGGTGGGCGAGATGTAGGTGTTCATTTGACCAGCCACCGCATTGCTGTAACAGGTAGGTGTGCAGCTGTTACAGTACTGTGCAGGAGACAAGGAGAGGTGCAACCTTGAATGGGTCCAGCTTTTTTGGATTAAGAACATGGCTGACGATAAACGAACAGAACTACCCCAGGTGGGTCGCTGCTCTGGCAGTCAATCCCACTCCTCTTTGGAGGACATGCCCGTGGATTCTGGGAAGGGAAAATCTCAGCAATCGACTAATGTTGTTTTGTCACAGGAATTGGAGACAGGGTTGAGTGAAGTGAATGCGTTCGCACAGAGCTCACTCACCGAGAGGTCTTCGCCCGATGAAGGAGGAAAAACTAGAAGATGTTTCTGTGTCTGTCCAGGCTCTTCTTGAGACGCCCTCTCAGTCAGGTGAGTCAGGGGCCACAACTGTGCCGGCGCCAGACTCTGATAGTGAGGGGATGCTCAAGTCTAATGAGGAGGAACGCCTGCATCCAGTGGAGAGAAGGCACCTCATCAAAGAAGAAGAAGATCGTATCTGGCAAGGGCTTTCGCCAGCTGAGTGGAGAAAGGTAACAAAGTGCCCTGAGCGCAAAAGGCAATCCGGTGGAGTGCCTCAAGGGGAGGGTTATAAATCGGGAGTTTCTCAATGCGCAGGCCGGACCCCAAAAGGCAGAAGCGCAGTGAGACCCCTCCGGGCCCATCAAATTCTGGTAAGACCTTCAAGGATCTGCTGACCACCAGAAGGGCGGTGATCGTCCCAGCGGCATATACTCACGATACTGCGAGTAGTGCTGTTTGTTACGGGCCAAACTCGGATATCTCATGATCAACGATGACTCAGAGGTTGGACCTCTGCAGATTTCGAGGACCTTTCAGGAGAAAGAAGCAATGGTTGCAGTCTCCTGCAACGACGTGACCTGCAACTGGCTGAAGGGTAAGGCGGCCACTCTTGCTGTACATGAGGGGACCGAGTTGTTGGTTGGAGAGTACAAAGATCTCCTCCGATCTGAGAAATCTTAAGAATTGACCAAATGTTTCCCAAGGCTGAGCACTTAGATCCGAAGAGGGTCTTCGTGGGTTTGCAGAAACGTAACCCAGTTGTCATCACCAAAGACAGGCGAATCATCAACAGGAGGTAGGAAGACAAATTTCAGACTCTTGTCCTTGTGATTGATGAGGCCAGTGTGCTTGTGTTGAGCAGTTGTTGCCATATTGAACCTGCCCTGGTAAATTGTAAGAGGTGAGTCTGTAGCTGGGTTAGTGTGTTTTGAGTTTGACAACGGTAGTATATTTGGGGGACACCAATCTTATGTTGGTTTAAATTGTGGTTAATAAGTCTTGTTATTGTCGTAATAGGTTATCTCTTGCGATATAACTAGGCTATAAAAATTAAGACTAAAATCACAAAATTACAAAAAAATATAATAAATTTTATTTTGGCTCGAAGATTAGTTATTAATAGGAATAGTAGGCTATGTTTTATTATGATTTATTTGTATGTGATGTGAAACAATTGTTGATAATATTTTTTCATCGCATGTTGTTCATTCATTCATTCATTCAAAGGGGCAGATTTCTCCCAGCGCACTTCAGCTGTGACGGCTTTTTGCACACCCCTGAATTGTCACACTTTTTTTGTAGTTCACTTTACTTTTACTTCAAATTTTTACTTTATATTACCTTTCTGAGGTCACAAGCCATCCAGGTTGGTATTTTTAGCCTGGTATGAATGAGAAATGAGTTTAAGATGACTGTGGTGCGATTTTGTAATTTTTTACTGACTAAGGCTGGCACAGATAAAGAGATAAGGCTGATCTACAGATAAACGTAGGATCCAAACCACAGTGTTTTTGACCTACGAACTTGTCTATGTATGAGGATGCTCTTTGTGGATAAACGTAATATTTAATAATGTGGGGGGGTCAATCCACGCAAGAAAATATCACACTCACTGAAAATCGCATATAACTATCCACAAATCATCACCTCCAAGTAGCTATATTACAGGAGACGCCACCATCCCAGTTGTTCAGAAAACTTATTTAAGTTACATTTAATAGTGGGACTCTTATAAAAAACTATTTATTTTCCAATAATTTATCCAAGCATTAAAATACTAAAATAACATTGTACAGTTATGCTATCGTTGATTAAAATTAAAAATTGTTCTTATACAAAGAATACATTTGAAAAACAGCCCCACCCTCTTAGTTATCCATAAGCTGTCTAGGTTTTGCCAAGGACGTTTTTCATTATACCTAAATATAGACTAAAAATACTATTTCAGTTTCCTTGGGATAGACATAGTGGGTTGGTTATATGATATTATTGTATTATATATATGTTTTAAATCATCGGTCATTGGTGGGATTTCAGCTTAGAACTCCAAGGACTGATGTAGCTTTAAATCAGGCCGATCCTACAATCAGTGAAAGTAGTTTTCCTGTTTTTGATCATAAACGAAAGTATACAAAGAAAATTATTTATAAGTGATAATTCCAAACTTATCACTGGTACTCGATGATAGTCCTGGGGTTCGAGTTGGTTAAGCACAAGTTAATTCAGGTATGGGACATATATAGTACAACTGCAGCTTTCCCAGTTTTCCCTAAAACTTTATGAAGTACATACATTAATTACAGCAGTATTTAAGGCCATTTTAACCTGAAATCTGACACCTCACAGACCACAATAAATGTTATTTTTACTTTCTCCTTCCTATAGGATAGTATAAGGAGAAAGTATTATTCTCGTCTGAATTTTCAAATTTTAGTTTCTGGTTGATATATCAATTGGGAGCTAAAGTGGAATTGGCAGAAGATAGAGAAGAATGGAGGCGAGTCGTTGGCGAGGCTAAAAACCATCTTGGGTTTACATGGCCAAAGGAGTAAGAGTAAGTAAGTTGATATATCAATTATAGTTCACCCTCAATAATAAAAGGTTTTAGAGTGATTTCTGTCCGTGTGTCTGTAAATGTGCGTGTGGAGATATGCAGAAGCTTAGATATTAGTGTCCCCTTAATCAAAAAAGGTTTTTTAGTTATTAAGTGTATGTTGGGGTGTAATTGAAGCCTAGAGACAAGACTATTGGTGCGATTTTCATGAAATTTGTTATGTAGGTTTCGCATGAAATTTGGCATCCACGGTATCTCGGGACTTTTTTTAAATTTTTTATTTTTATGGGTATTTTACCCTTAAAAACTCACAAAAACATATATAATCAAAATTTTACAAGAACGGCTCTAACGGTTTTGATAAAAATTATATGATTTATAGCCCTTTATGAGATAAACAAAACTACACCACCCACATTTTTTAAAACATCTGTGTTTTAGAGTTATGGGCTTTTAAAAATTAAAAAATTGAAATTTTTCTGCAAAAACAAGAGAGGTTAAGTATAATTTGACTATCACCATTGAATCCAGCTTTGAAAACTAAACAAATTAATATTTTATTCATTAGTCTACGACAATTTCTTCCTTATTTCACAACCGTTTTCCATGAAACTTGGTATGCAGCGTTAGGTCAAATCACCCAACAATACCTATTCAAAAAAGAGGGGTTGTTCCCTATAAAAGTCTAACAATTAATTTAACTTTGTTTTTCTTGTTGTTATTTTAAGAAATTTGATAATTATGTATGAATCAAAAAATATTATTAAAATTAAAATTATCAAATAATATAAACGTTAAAGAATGTGATAGTTTTATTAAAGATTGTCGTTTCAATTGACTTATGGGATAAAGTATATGTCAGTCCACTGATACCGTTTATTTTGATTTCAAGTCATAAAAATTAAAAAAATCTTAAGTCAAGAAATTTATAAAGCAAACGAAAAGAATTGAGTAACTTTAAACTCAAACAATCATAGTTAGGTTATTTTGTAAATCAAAATCTAATTTCACTTAAACAATGATAATAATAATTTTAATAATAATTAAAATTAATATATAATTAATTAATAAATTAATAATAATTTTATTCCACTGACTGATACTTGTGGTGTAATAATTCAAATTTTTTTGGAAAACAACAAACAAGGGGACTAATGTTGTAATTTAATAATAACCCTAGCATACTCATTATAGAAATATATATATTTTAGAAAAAAATTGGGAAAATATTAAATGATAAAATATTCAATGGTGTTGCAAAACAGCCGTTCAATAGATCTCGGACACGGGGAAATTGGGTAAGCTTAAGATTTGTTCCAAGTGTAAGATCTGGTGGGAGAAGATCCATGGCCAGGATTTTTCTTTTGAACCAGAATGGAGAAAAACAACAAAAAACAAAAAAATTAATCTAGGACAATAGCACAAAGTTTTATTTGTAGATTTTAAACAACACATTCTTTATCTTTTGAGTTTTGATATGTATATATGTGTGTATAAAGTATGGAGCCCTTTTTCTATACCATGATTAGTTTTAGGAAGTCAAATGTAAATTATGTTTATTGTATATAGCTAGGTAGAAATTAAGAATTGATTTTTGTGATAAATTTTTGTGATTTGTGATAACGTGAAATGAAAAAGGCACATTTTTTTGTTAGGTATTTCTAAGAGGCGTTAGATTGAGTAGATGCTTAATATTTGAAGGCCCAAATTGGCTACCAGATAATGAATGCACACTAACACTCATAAAGTAAAAATATACTACGAAATAAAGTATTATTAAATATAGGTACACGAATGGTTGTAAAAATTAGGATTGTCAGAAAGTGTCGTGGGCACTAGAGATAATTAAATTTATATCATTTGAGTAGCGGATTTTAATATGATTCAAGATATTAATATGGAAGGATAGATAATGTTACGTATTAGAAATACTATAGTTGAAAGTGTAAGTCAAATTGAGTCACTGAAATCTAAAGTAAAAATAAAATTGTGAAAAAGAAAACATTATAAAAAAATTATTTTATTAGTGAGTTATTTATCATTATTATTTATTTTCAGAAATGCCTTATTTTGGCGTTAGATAATAAATTTGAAATGAGAGCCATGGCTACACTTGTCCCGTAGTGTTTGCACACAGGGCAAATGCAGACACGGAAATTGGGGTAAGTGTGACCATGCCGGTTGTACTTAACCCATTTCCGTCGGACAGCACGGTTGACACCTGAGGCCCTCCGGTCTGAACGAAAATCGAGCCTTGTTCACTACGACTGCGCGACACTATTAGCGTGATAGAACTAACAATAACTTCATGAATTATATGTTCTGATTTCTTTCCCCTGTTGTTGATTTCTGTTATACATTTTGGAAATAAAGAATTTATTAATTTAATACTGTGTGCTGATTTTTATTTATCCATCCACAATAGTTACTTCACAGTAACAGCCGATAATGTAAACATAGGGAATGTCAATGTTTATTCAAACATACTAACCGAAATACAAATCTTGGAAATCCTAATGGCGATCCCCACAAAAATTGTAAAATATTTTTACTTTTATTAATAAATATTTATCCGATAAAATAGCCGGGTTATTTGGAAACTGGAATCTGCATTTACGGAACTGTATTGTTTTACGCACCATGCCTTGAGAGTTGGGCTGTCTTGTCCACCACATCGCTAGCGAAAGACAGATTTTCAAATTGCTAGCTATTTTTTTCTAGAAAAAAATGTTTTTGGAATGAAATTTACGATAACATATTTATAGCCACCCGCCAATATCCCTGTCCCCGACTATTAATTGTGGTCCTCTGATAGTCAACTATTACTAAATTTAAAGGGGTTTTGTGTGTGTCTTCAATGCGTTGGTATTTTTCATGGTCCTCACTTAGTCTAACGGTTTTTGTGTGCGTCCTCAATGCGTGGCTAAATTTTTTCATGGTCCTCCCATAGTATGGTCCGGAACAAAAAAACTGAAATAAACTGGAATGAAATGGGAGTTAGCAATTTGATGTACTAGAATTTTTTTCTGTAAGTTTTAGACAATATTATAACGAAAATATCAATATTTAATCATGTCCTCAGAATGTCGGTCTTACAACATGTTTCCTTAGAACGTACCATATACAAACCTGTGTGTTTGTATGTCTGGATGTGTACAGAGCCACAGCCTACCCTGTTGGTACGATTTAGATGAAATTTGATAGGTATATATATATATAATGAGGAATTCAAACTATCCAAGTTCCACTATGCTATTATTCATTATTAATTAGATAATTATTATTATTGTGCCATTTTTTATTCTTACTTCAGAATTGTCACAACTCAAACTGTATTACTGTATATACCTCCTTTCTCTGTTCCTCATTGTCCCTTCTCAATCTACGGATGAATCTCTCCGCATCATCGAGCTTTGCTTCATAATCTGCCTCCACCGCTCGAGCTTCCTTTGCCATTAACTGCCTGGAATGTAAGCTTAAATCAGCTGAGGTACTCAAAATAAAATATAAGTATAACAAATTTTTCCTCTCACCATCTCGAGTGATTAGTAAAACAGTTTTACGTTTTGGGATCTGAAATCTAGTACGGTGAGCCGGAACCTGAAACATAACAAGATTAGTTCATAATAAGAACTAAGCTGGTTCAAAACTGAAAGCAAAAATATTTAGAGCAATAAAAAAAAAACCTGAAATTACCGCGTTCCGCCACGGTGCGGCACGCCGCCCGGGCAGTAGTGTGTCCCCGCTTAACTATTCAGTTTGACTGCAGCTGCAGTCCATTGTAGGTCAGAGAGTTTTTGTCCGTGTTTCGTGTATGGCAGTAGCTGTTTTGTGGCGCAATCCCTTTGTAATTATCGTTACTCGTTCGGAAACTGTACTTGGCTGATTTTGACTTACTCATTACGTTTGTTGAGTGTTCTTTTGTTATGTATTAGTGTGTTTTATCGCGATATAATGGCATCTACTTCCCAAACTACACGTGGCCTACGACGCCAGCGGTCCCCTGAGCCAACTGATGATAGAGGTGGTGTTTTAAGTTCATCGGACGACGAGGATGTTAGGAATACTGACGATGAGTTATTTTTGACAGATTCTGATGAGGAAATAGATTACAATACCAATCCCCCTGTCTGGTCCATAAATACAATGAGATTGAGGCAAATAGAATTCGTTAAAGAGGAAGGATTTTTAGTTCCAGTACCTGGGCAAGGCAGGACCAATGATTTTTTCAGCTTTTTGCTTGATGAAATCATGGTGGAAAATATGGTGCGATTCACCAATTCGAATGCAATGCATATTTTTACGCCTTATCCTAATTTGACTCCCAAATCTCGGATACAATCTTGGAAAGATGTGAGTGCAAATGAGATGAAAACGTTTCTAGGACTTCTTATGCACACAGGCACAATAAAATTGAATCGCCTGAATTATTATTGGAAAACACACTGGTTATTTTCCATTCCGTGCTTTTCAACTTATATGTCACGAGATAGATTTCTCGCTATATAGAGGTGCCTGTATTTCAAAGACAACAATACTCAGTATTCTAATGACAGATTGGCTCAAATACAGCATTTTGTAGACTATTTCAATTCAAAGATGGAGTCTACAAAAATTACCCACAAAAGGAATTGTCATTGGACGAGTCGATGATTCTGTGGAGGGGTCACCTTATTTTTCGGCAATACCTAAAAGGTAAAAAGCACAAATATGGTATCAAGTTATACACATTGAGTGACCCCCAAGGGCTTATTTTGAGATTTCTTGCCTATTGTGGCGTTATAGATGAGCTTGCTGGGAAAGGCCACGCGGCTAATGTTGTCTTGAAACTAATGGAACGAAAGTTAAATGTCGGCCATAGTCTCTATATAACTACTATAACTCATTTTTGTTAGCTAGCAAGTTGCTCAGTAAAGGCACTTATTGTACAGGAACCCTACGTATAGACCGTAAATTTACTCCAACTGAGGTCAAATCTGCTACGCTCAAAATGGGAGAGACCATTGCTAGATACACCGAGGGTGTATGTATCGGCAAATGGAAGGACAAACGTGTGGTTAGTTATATTTCCACAGAATTTGAACATGAAATCGTGCAATTTACTAACAATAGAGGCATCGTACGTGACAAACCTCTTCCTAATGTCAAATACAATGCGTTTATGAAAGGAATAGACAGGGGAGACCAATTGATGGCATATTACCCAATGGAGCGCAAAACACTCCCCTGGTATAAAAAGCTTGCGATACACATCATCCACATGCTGCTGCTAAATGTGCACATTTTGCATAATAGATACTCTACTAATTCCAGAGGAAAGAAGTGGAACTTCTATGACTTTCGCCTCAGTGTTCTATAAGCTATGCTGCCAAACCCCGTGGATCCACTGCCAGTCGTGCCCCTTCGTGGAACCCCTCACACACTGACGATGCTTGGACCCAGGAGAGACGATCCAACCAGAACACATCAGAAAGACTGCCGCGTATGTATAAAGAATAAACTCAGGAAGAAGAGCAAGTTTGTGTGTAAGGTCTGCCCCGGCGAACCAGGCCTCTGCCCCTGGAATTGTTTTGACATTTATCACAAAGAGTAGAAAAACTAAATTCAAGACTGTTGTGATTACATGTAAATATTTTTTACTAAAAATCATTTTTTCATTATTACATAAAACATAGACTAGTTTCAGTGGACCAAAGTCAAGCAAAAGTGGCTCGGCAATGCGGTTGGCGAACAATGGTGGGCGCCAGGTGCGGGCTACCGCCCTGGCGGTGACTATTTCAAGATGGGGGTAGACAAAGAAAATGCGGTGGAAACCCGATTTTAAGACTTTAGGCACTTTTAGGCATTATTTGGCTTGTTTTTTTTTATTCAGTGTTTTGGGTTGTTCTTTTTATCCTTTATAGCAGTGAACATGTTAAAAAGGTATATAAACAACCAAGAAACACAAAACAAAGCACCACCACATGCCATGAGAGCTCAAGCGGCACTGGTCACTAGAGTGGAGAGGTTACCGGTGGGCATGACACCAGCGCCTGAGAACCAAGCCATCAGCTGTGTGGCAAGTGACCAGAAACAGAGACAATACTGCACCACGGACGGTGTGTGTCTGTCTGTTTTGAACAATTATTTACCTGATGCTTCTAACGGGTTAATATTCGGCCTCACGAGTTGATATTCCATGAGAATTTGATTTTAGCGAATTTCATATAAACTATATGAAACAGCATACGAACAGCATATAAACTACCAGAGCTATTGTATTGAATTTTTAATATAAAAGAGTAACATCAGCTGTTTAGATGAACTGTTTCCTGTCTTCTTAATCCTACAATTTTTGAACTATAACATTTTTTTCTGGAGGGTTGAGGGTATCCATTACTTGCCACATGTGTTTATACTTTATTGATGATCTCTCCATTTAACCCACCTTGGTTTCAGCAAATTCTCTTTACTATGTAAAATAAAGAGAGAAAAAACTCCTTTTTGGGAGAAGTTTCAGTATCGCCCCGAGTGTGTTTTTTTCTGAAAACCGATGTCCTCAGCAAGTAAGTGCGTATAATTTTCTATGTACACTTCCAAAAATCTATTTTTTCTGACTTCCTGTTCCATGGTTAGATGGAGGGAAGGAGAAATGCTATTTCTTGACTCATTCAATTTATTTCCTTGATTCCTAAGGGGGATACAAATGCTATATCTTGACTTATTTCCTTTATTCCTAAGTGGACGTAGGGCTGCAACAAATACTCTCCATCGCATACCAATCTGGACTTTGCTTCTCCCCAACTTCTGCTCTCCTGCTGTAGCTCCTTCTCAACCGATCTCCTCCAAGTTATCCTTGGCCTGCCAATTCCTGCTCCCTTGTGGTTTTCACTACAGAGCTTGGCGGACAATGTTATTATTTGCCCTTCTTAGTGTGTACAACTTATATTTTCTTTTTTATAACATCAGCCACAGGGGATATTTGTGCCCTCTTACATAAATACTCTTTGTTTGTGACCTTATCAAGCTATCGGACATTTAAAATTCTTCTATTCTATATTTTGTGGTGAGCTATTTTGACCTAATATGTGAACTAATCGATGCCGATCGGAAAGATAATTTTTTAAACCAGTTGAAAGCGGTTCCTTGTACCCCAATGCATTTTAACTTTTTTAGAAGAAGTCTACGATCAACAGTATCAAAAGCTTTCGCTAAGTCTAAGAACATTAAAAGGGGTTTTTTATTCTTGGCGATAGTCATTAAAACTGTTAGTTAATGAGTAAAGATCATCATTTAAATCATCAAAAAAATCTGAAAATCTGAAATGAAATGAAAATCTGTTTCATCAAAACCCAAACTGTTTCATAAACAATATTTCAGTGATAAGCAAACAACTCGGCTAACGCCACATCACTTGAAAATCCCACACATGTATGGTTTACCCAAAATCCGTAAAATTGACATTCCTCTCAGGCCTATAATTTGTTCCCGGGATTCAGCTTGTAGGGAACTCTATAACGTCCTCTTGGACATATTAAAACCTTTAGTAGGAAATACTGATTCGTTCATAAAAAACCCTAAACATTTTGTCGAGAAGTTAAAAGATATTACACTCGCTGATACAGATAAGTTGGTTAGTTTTGATGTCGAAAGTTTGTTTACTAATGTCCCAGTTCCGGAAACCCTAAAAATAATCAAGTCTAGGCTCGAAAAAGATGAAACCTTAAGTAAAAGAACAAAAATGTCAGTAAACATTATAATGGAATTATTGGAATTGTGCACTAAATGTAATTATTTTGAGCTAAAGGGTAAAATTTATCGAGGGTATGGCCATGGGATCGCCATTGTCCCCTATTTTTGCCAATATCTTCATGGAGGAGTTCGAGCAAAAAGCTTTGGCTTTAGCCGATCTCAAACCGAGGGTTTGGTGGAGATATGTCGCTGACACATTCGTGGTTTTCTCTCATGGAGACGATAAATTAAAAGAATTTTTAGACCACTTAAATAGCATATCTCCTTCCATTCTTCTTACAATGGAAGAGGAAGCCCAAAACAAATTGGATTTTTTGGATGTGTGCGTTGAAAAAGATAGAAATTTGCTTAGGACATCTGTTTTTATAAAAAAGACACACACACAGGGCAATACTTAAATTTTCAATCTAACCATCAAATTTCTGTCAAAGAAGGGGTTGCTTTCTCTTTGTTTGACAGAGCAAAGAGCATTTGCTCAAAACAAGATGGGCTGATTGCCGAATTCAATAAAATAGAAAGAGATTAGGTTAGTAATGAATACCCTAATCTATCATCAGAAAGAGCAAAAATCGTAGGGTTAAACAGAAAGTGGCTGATGCAGAAAAATTCGTTCCTATGTCAATACCTTATGTGCCGGGACTGTGGGAAAAAATCAGAAGAGTAGCTAGGAAATTCAAAATAAGAACTACATTTACAACTCAGAATACACTTAGGCAATGTCTCGTTAAAACCAAGCCAAAAATGGCACTCAGGAATCAAAAAACTGTATATACAGAATAAATTGCAATAATTGTTCAAGGCCGTTCTATGGCGAGACAAAAAGACCATTAAACGTTAGAATAAAGGAACACAGAGAAAATACGAGAAAGGGCTTAGTTGAAAAGTCAAAAATTGCCCACCATAGCTGGTCTGAAAATCACCAAATGAATTTCGAAGAAGCTAAAATAATACACCGGGAACCTCATTTTTTAAAAAGAAAACTAATTGAAGCCTCCTAAATGAAACTAGCAGACCAACCAATTAGTCAATCTTTAGTTGAGATCCAGCCATTGTGGCTGCCAATTCTTAGCAAAGAACTTAAGGATAGGGAAAATAAAGTATCTGTAAATGATATTCATATAAATCCGAAACAAAATTCTCATGGTATGCTAACTCGTAGTGAAGCTCGTAAGGGGCATTAGATTTTTGTTCTAAGTATAAAATTGTAAAAATATTGTGTTTTTTGCTCTGTAAAGTTGATTTTGTACTGCAATTTTTCATGTACATTAGGAAGGATTTGCATTTGAATATAAAATAACAACAGATAATGTTGGACGTGTTTTTGCCTGGATTTAGGGTTTTGGCGGCGGTCATTTTGTTTCCGGTTCTGGTGGGACATGCCCACTCCTCTCAGTTGTCTTTGAGTCTCCGTAACGAGCGGACGTTTTTGGTTTCTGTTGTGTGTAATGGTTAGTGAGTGGTTTGTTTGTAAGTTTTTTTGACTGCTTTAAACTTTTATGTTTTCAGCTTTATACCAGTTTGGTCCGGATTATATGTTAATTAATTGTGCTATGTTTTAGATATTAGTTCACCTAAGGACGGGAACAGTGTCGGGTTTAGGTTCTTCTACTCCTGGTACTCGACGGATGAATGCTTGAAAATTTATACGTCAGCCTCGTGTTCTGCAAACGTCGCTACAATTATGGTTTCACCATTTAAGTGAATCCAATTCACTTAAAAAAGCATCCCCATACCAGTTTTTAAACATCTCTTCGAAATCCGAGTACAAAACACACACACAAGACAATGGGCCGGGTCACGAATCTATCACGTACCGTCCTGGGTCCGGTCTCACAGACCGCTGACGACAAACAAATCTATAAACATCTATAAATATTACAACCGAAAGACAAGTGACAATAAGGATCGGTTTGAGTGTTGGGGAGGGACAACTACCTGGCATGGTTGGGGTCATCGTCTTTTGAAACCCTTAAATTCAAATAAATAAATAACTCGAGCGGTTTGTGAGACCGCACCCAGGACGTTAAGGGTTAACTAATAAACCAGGGTATTTATTTTATTTGTACTGTACTGATTTGTTTAGGATTTCAGGTTAACATTGGTATGGTATTGGTATGGTAATCTTTCTTCTACAAAGTGAATACTACAACCTGTACAAAGGACGGGCTTACTGCTAGTTTAAACTAAAATGGTAACAGCTGAGCTATCCATAGCTTCAAAAATCAACTGTATAATTGAAGTAACAGCTGAGAAATAGCTGTTTAAAATGTTGGTGGTTTTTATGGACCACCGGGTACATGGTTTATTCTATCCGAGCAAAAGCTCAATCTCCCGCTACTTAATAGCCTAATGAACAAAGACAACTGGCAACTAGGCCCAGTATCACAAAATAATAATGTAAAGCCCCCGCCTTACTGTACCAACTTTTTCTGCTGTTCGATGACGTTGTTCAACGTGGCAGTGGTTGCTGTCGCCTCCGCCAATGCTGCTTTCAACTCCGTCACCTCCTTCTCTAACATCTCCACTTGCAGGGTGCGTGTGTTGCACTCCTTCGGAGTCAGGACCTGCCACATTAATACCCTTACAGTCACTTATTAACAAGTAATTTGATTACAATTGAGAAAATTTACATAAAAAACTATTAATTATTTTCTGTCAAGCGTGAATAACATACACAAAAACTCACATTTTTTTACAAAAAAAAACTATTTTATTCACATGAAAACAAAACGATGGAAAATGTCTAGAGAAATACAAATAAACATTACATGACATAAAATGTTGGACAATGTTCACAAATCACCACAACAAGCAGATTGCTCACAGCTACTGACCTTCACATATCCAAAATGGCTTCGCTGGACTCTGATGTAAAGAAATTTCATGTATTTTACTGACAAAATAAGAGCAATAAAACCACTTTTACTATTGGTACTAACATGATTGTAAACATCATTTATAAACAATCTATTGTTGCCAAGCACTTTGTAATTAACTTTCAAATAACTTTTACGTATAAGAAATTAATCGACTACTCAAGTAGTCGTTTGCCAGTGAGAAAGTTGCAAAAACAGAGATGGAATAAAAATTCACAATTGGCGAGGAATAAAATATCCAAACACTGCATATGTCCTTGTAGAGAAAGAAAAGTACAAGTCAGTGATGCAGCTCACTCATTTCTCAGACGAAACTTACCTCAGGAAAACATAGCACGAAATTTACCTTGTACCTGGTAAATTTGTACCTGGTCTACGTTTTTCTATGCAACTTTGAAAATATGTTTACACCACTATTATTTATATGACTAGACATATTATATATAAAAATAAAGCAAGAATCTTCTGATTAACATGGTATAAATTAATTCCAAGTAAAGTTGCGTTTTTAATGAACAACAAAGGGTTTAAAATACCCATGCTCAAATTACTAACAATTAGTCGTTTGCCAGTGGGTAAGTGTAACTATAAACGACTACCCGTTAGTCGTTTGCCAGATGGAGGGTTAATGCATCATTTTATGTCTAATAATGATTAGTAAAATAGATAAAGTATTAATTATTTATGACAGAAATATATTTATCATATCATACTACAAAGGTGTTTGCACAGAGGAAGACAAATGTTATTTTAATTTTTTGAGATATCACATCAATAAATCAAAATTATTATAATCAAATACAGTACGGTATTTGAAACGGACAAAGTGGCTGATCTACCACAACCAGAATTATTTCATAACTTCTAGGTTAAACAAAATACATAATTATACAATATTGATCCCTCTCAAATCAAATTAAATGGTCCTTTAATCATACTTATTTCCACAGTAAATAGAATGTGATCATAAATTCATAAAATCTTAATGTCATGTTTTTTCATTTCAGTTGCACAAATCCTATCCAATCAAGTGTTAGGTTCAGTAATTAACCTGAAAAGGTTGATCAATCTATCTCTGAATGCTGTATGATATTTTATTTTATTTACGTTTTAAAAATTGACTGCTTCTGACAGAGAGCCATTGAACACAATTCCAAATTGCATTATTATGTATATTTAATAGTTAATGAGTGTTCATTAAGTTTTAACATACTTAAAATTTTATCACGTTTTTCATTAAAAAAATATTTTTGTTTACAATGTAGGCGCGCTGTAAATTACACAAGAAAAAAATCTAAAAAGTTCAGAATAAGGGATTCTAAAATGTTTCAGAATTATAATTGAATCTTAATTATATTGACTCATAATTTAGAAAAAAAAATTTTAAAGTAATGATTTTACTAATAATGAGAAATATCAAAAGCTAACACATTTGTGTAATATACTCACTTGCTTGTGGTTAAAAAAATTATATATTGACTCCTACTATTTATTGATAAATGTATTTTTTTAGAATCATAATACATGAATAATAATAACAAAAGGATTTAATTTTGATATCGATATGCGAGTATAAATGAGTATTCAAAATTAGTGAACTCCTGCATTTTTATGATACCGCAGAATTTCGTTTGATTATTGAGATTGCCAATGATTTTTTTACAGGCTGTACTACTCAATTACTTTTAAATAACTTTTACCTGAAGAGGATAGTTTTATGGAAGCATTTAACCTTGGTGAAATGTTAGATACTTTACAATATAACATATACAGGGTTTTTGATTTTAAAAAATAGTCTATAATTCATTTTTTTAACCCATTGGCTCACAACCCTGAGTATAATTATTGTAGTTGCCAAAAGGGCCTAAACGTGCAACCCTGAGTTATTTGGAGTTTTTATAAAGGTATTTTCATCTTATTAGTATTTTATAATTGTGATTAACAAAAATATTAAGTGTTTAAATTGATTAAATATTAGTTTTAGTTTTAAATAACATCTAAACATTTTATTTTGCGTAGAAACGTAATATTATTATTTTGTAAACAGCTGATCAGCTGACGTATTCAGTCAGTGGCGGCCCGCCTATAAGGGCCCTCGGACGCTGCCCCCCCAAAGAGTTGAAAAAGGAAAAAATAATTAAATACTTATTTAGTTATAACTATAGATCCAACTAACAAAAATGTTTTAACAGTCTTATACAACAAAATTATAGCGAGAAAAGTTCGTATTTGTAGCCGTGGGGCGCTCACCAGAACGTCCGAATCCATCACAATGCATATATATGAAGAGAGGTAGTGGTGGGGGTGGCTGGTGCTATGACGCGTCTAAGCCTATCTCTTATGGAAGTCTTGGGACGCCGTCCGGGCATGCGCAGAGTAACATTTGTGGCGAGTTGACAGTTGATTGCCGCACGCCGGTTGTCTGTTTGTTTTGTATGTAACAGAGGTTATGTTTGTGTTGATCTAACTAAGTAGTGTAGTTTTGGTACAGTTAACAGTAAGTTAACTGTGTACCAGAAAACAATGCTTCTTACATTAACAAAGCTCACGAATTCTAGAAGTGTTTGTTATCTAGAGGAGGCAATCATTGCGAATATATTTTTTGTTAAGAACATCTTATGTTTGCAAAACAAACAACAGTAGTGCATTGCAGGTACATCCGCGTGAAAAATGAAGGAGCTAAAATGTTAAGTTAGGTATTTGTTTAGTTAGGTATTATTTAATAAAGCTTTTTACAATATAATTTATCAATACAATTGACAGTCCAAAATTAAGTCGATCCATAAGACCAAGAGTATAGTATTTATTATTCAAGGTTTATGAGGAAAACTATTTTAGTTAAAAATGAAACACATGTATCACAAATTCAATACCTAGATTGCTTTAAAAAGTAGGTAACTAAAACACACCATATTTTCAAAAATTTGCCGCAGAGAGAACACCGAGAACACCCGGATCCCCTGTGAATTGCGTGTGGGTTTTCAGAGCCCCAAATTCGTGCATTGTGTCTTTTAACACATCCACTGACATGGAAAGTAGCTTCGTCTGTAAAAATTATATCATCTAAAAATAATTCGTTTTCACTTATTCTGTCCAACATTCTAACAGCGAAATTGTGACGGTTTACACTATCATTGGATTTCAATTCCTGCAGTATCTGGATTTTATTAGGTTTTATAGGGCTAATAAACAAACTTTTGGGTTGGAGGATATCAGAGATACTAATATAACATTCAGAAATTTCTCTACAATCTTCTTATGAATTACTGAAACCGCACCATTCTTTTATGATAACCCTGTATTTTAAAGCCAAAATATTCTATATAGTTATAAGTGGCAATAATAAATTGCTTACTATTTTGTGCTTTTCTTCAGGAGAAGAGTCACTACTGGAGTGGGAGATGGCAATGCCACCTTTACTGAAGACCAGCTGGAACTGCAGATCTGTACAGACCATAAGTTGTCAGGGCAAGTTTTTGTAACTATTATTAACAAATCTTTAACTGTACTATGTCACTTGTTACTTAAGTATAATATAAACACACACTAGCTGCAAAACCCAACCAAGGTAATTTAACCCTAGATCTGGCTAGCGTCTCAGAGAAATTATTAAAACTAAACTCATTATATTTACATTTAGATGCCGATAATACACAATCACCTTATACCATATGATAGATGAGCTTATAAGCTTTCATTTTCATAAATCAAACACAACTGACTGTATTTGTACCTTGTAAAAAACTCACTGGTTATGGCAACTGAAAATCAGAAACGCGTCGCTATTATTTCACAAGCGGTATTGACCGTTGTAATTTACGACGATAATCAGTTTGAGGGTTAAATATGTATACATATATATAAAGTTATATATTTTCATGAGGAGTATTAAATTTTATGCTCAGAAAATATATATTTTTGTCCTTACCGTACCTCATTTTTAGGATTTCCAACAGGGGTTTGAATCCAAAGGTATATGTATAAAAAAACTTAGTTCTTGATAACGTCTTGATAAAACTTTTAGTTCACTTAATATATAAATTTTAGCATATACATTTTGTTCCAAATTTCAGGAAGAAAAAATATGCATATGCAGACTTCTATTCAAAAACTTCTATATGAATAAATCAAAACACGCACAACAACTATTCAACGCCATTGTTAGTGCAGACGAACAACACCTGACAAAATACAACGCAGACCAATGGCAATCCACAAAAAATGGCTGTTTTAGTTTTGTAAAATGTACTCAATAAAATATGAGTATTTTGATATACAATTCATGTGGGTTTCGATCGATCTCACGTTATTTTTTTCAGTGAAACTGAGGCTTGCAGACCCAACCGAGTTTGGGCAAGTAGCACTTGAACGCAAATAAAAGCCAGCCCTGTAATATCCCAAAGATTATCCAAGGAATCAGCTGTGAACTTAACAGTTAAAAGTATATACTTTTACCATTGTTTATTTACATTTCACTGATTATTCGATTCTTTACATTTTATAGACTACCTGGTTAGGTTTATTACCTTACAAACTAGTTAAGTTATTTTAAATGGCACTGCGGACATAATTAGGAGAAAACTAGATTATGACAGCACAAATCCAATACTATAAAACGAGCAAGGTTTGTATATATATTTGCACACGGATCTCGAACACGGGTCTAACAAATTTTGGAAATAACTAATTTCTGAGTAAAAAATAAGTTCTAGATAGGTCTAATGTCCAGGAAAATTACGGTTTTCTTGTAATATTAAGTTTAAAATTTAAAAAATTAACATTAAACTTATGGAGAATCAAAATATAAACAATACAAATCAAAACATCTGTTTATAACCCTTTGACATTTGTTGATTGTAGATGGTGGTGGACAATACGTGAATAAAAGTTTTGCATCAATATTTTATGATGTGTACGTATATACGTGACAAATAAAAAATTATCAAATTACTAAACAATTTGTAAAAACTAAAGAGTAAAAAAACTGTGCGAAATAAAAGCAGAGAAAAGTATTTCCAAAATCTTCCGTGTTTTGATAGAAAACATATTCATTGTATTGCTTGAAGCCACTATAACAAACCAATATTTGTGACAAATCCAATGTATTCAAATGAATATCTGCTGGAAATAAAGATCTTATCTTCACAAACTACTTTTGACATGAGGAAGAAACTATTGCACAATACTTTAATAACTTGAAAGCTGAAGCTAGGAACTGTTTTGGGGAATCATTTAAAGAAAGAATAAGAGGCCAATTCATCCTTGGGTATCTCCAGCAACTACTGGAAAAATAACTACTACGTGTCCACTCAGATGTCAACTGTAAATTGGAAGATGTTTTGAAGATGGCAGTAACTCTTGAGAGCGTGGATAAAACCCAAGAAAGACTTTAAGAAAACTCAAGTCAAATTGACAGAGTTGAAATTGATCATGTTTCAAATAAACAAAAACAATCAAGGACATTGAAGAGAGAAACCACTCGTAAACTGGGAGTTACACCACACAGAGGTCTTGACTGTTTCAGTTGTGAAACCCAATACATAAGTCAAATGGAAAGTGTCCTACTGCAGGAAAAAAATGTTTTGAGTACGGAACATTGAATTATTTGGCACGATCCCATGTTAAAATTAGGTGTGCTACAATCACAAACAATAGACAATAGACATAGAGCTAACCTCCTTAAATCAGACACTCGATTCATCAAGTAATTACAGTTTCAAATCTAACATTAACCCGTGCACAAGGGCTCGTGGTTCTAGAGCTATGATCTCAGAAAGGTTGAATGGAGTACGAGTGCAGATGTTATAAGATCCTGGAGCCTCATCTTCCGTAATAAGTGAGGAACCATGACGACAAATCAGTTCTCCAGAACTAAAGTTTTCCATTAAGATTAAACCAGTTTTTGCTGTCTCACAGATCAACACCTCACTCACACCAGCTGAAGCTCTACTTGGTAGTCAAAACTCACATTACTGAAACCTAGTTCTGACACTAAATTTGACCAAAAAATAGTTCTAGGCCAAAAGAAGAGGAAATGGAAAGAATTTAGGAGTGGTCACCACATGTGGATTTTGAATAATGACAAGAGAAGGTACACAGAAGGAAAAATCTCTGACAAAATTGGAAACAACTTTTACTTGGTCGGAAAAGGCGGTGTAATTATACCGACAACACTGCTCGGCAGATCAGCTGAGACCTCACCTCAAGGCTTTAAATGGAGGGGAGGGTGTGTAATATCCCAAAGACTATCCAAGGAATCAGCTGTGAACTTATAGTTGATTTACCTTTGTTTTTAGCGAATTTCCCATAGGGAAGAAGCTATTACCGTAGGTCTCATGGTGAGACTTAAGCCCGGGACCATGTTATTTTTTCTTCTTTAGGTGCCCAGAGTCCAAAAACAGTAGTCCTTAAAATTTATATATATATATGTATATGTATATATATGTGTATATATATATATATATATATATATATATATATGTGTGTGTGTGTGTGTGTGTGTGTGTGTCTGTGAACACGATAACTCTCGTAAAAATGGTCCAATCAAGACCAAATTTGGTGGAGACGTGTATTCCTACAAATGCTCGGACGAGTTCGTAAACCAGACATATCGGTCAATGGGAACGGGTAGTTTGGGGGGTTTTGTACCCCAAAATGGGGTGTTTTGCGTTTTTCACATGTAATTTTTAAAAATTTCTAATTTTATATTTCACCATTAGAATCAGCTTAAAAAACTACACAATTAAGTTCCTTAAAGTTTTTCTCTATCTCCAACGGTTACCGAGATATTAAAAAATCTAAACACAGTACGTTGTATTGTGGGACTCCAATGTTAATCTTACGGAGGATAGGGAAAAATTAATATTTCCCATATTAATGAATATTTTTGGATAAAATTTGATATTTAGCTTCATGTGGTTGAGATCTATCCATTTATGCTTAAAAATCATAGTTTATGTGTTTATCATGGCAGCAAACCTGCATACTCTTTTCCCATAATAATCATATAGGGAATAGGCAAACTCCTTTATTTATGGACAGATGTTGATGAAAGTTGGTATAAATGTTAAGATAAAAATTATTTATGGTAGAAATGCCTAATTTCAGTGTTCCTCACAGCAGCAAACCTGCACACTCTTTCCCATGTTAATCTTATGGAGAATAGGCAAATAATTCTCACGTTTATGGACAGATTTGTTTAAAACTTGTCATATATTATTATTATTATATTATTTATTTGGAAATTCGCTGAGTACGCAGGTCTGCTGCGACGGGGGTATTTACATTTCACTGATTACTCAATTCATTAAATTTTATAGACAGTATACTTAGTTATGTTCCTTTCAACAAATTTGTATTACCTTATAAACTAGTAACGTTATTTTATGCCACAATACGGGCTGGCTAATAGGGTTAAGAGGCAACCGAAAGTGGTTATCCTAAAAGGTTTTAGTAATGGCATATCTCTAGTTATGTAATTAGTGATAAACGGTTATTGGTGATCAAGAGCCACTCATTATTTTTAGCTCTGTTGGAAAGAGTGTCCTCTTTTTTTGCATTCAACTCCAGCAAAGATTTGTTCCTCCAAAATAATCAAACTTGTTTATTCATTTTTTGTAGAAGTTCTTTCCTCATAAACACTGGACTATTTTTTACTTATGTTTACTTGTTTACACCAGGCCTCTGTTATGACAGTTCATTGACACCTCAATTTACTCTGATTTCTTTTGTCAAGAGTTTTGTGTTTAGTGCTGCAGTGTTATTTTACGTTCAATTTACTGGACAGTATTGTAAAAAAAAGGGAGTGAGTCAGAACGAAAATGTAATGTGTGACAGTCAAACAAAAGCTTAAATTGATCAAACATATTGATAAGTCGAATCTGTGGCAAAAATATGAAGTGAACTAAATGTGGGAAAAAGCATGGTTACCATATTGACCATACTTGAGAAAACCTTCCTACGAGATAGTTGATGACGCTTTGAATTGATTTTATAAATTGAGTAATTTTTTCCAAAAAATAATCATAGTAGAACCTTAAACCTTCATTATTACTAAATTTATCAACTGCATATTATTTTAGGTATAAATTATCGTTTTTTAAAATAGGTTGGTTTATCCTGGCAAGTTCTTGGTCCCGAGGTGGTTGGACATGAAGGATCATACTGTATTGAGAAAACTCCATATAGTGCTAATAGTAATGTGTTATTTCTTATGTTTAAATGTGGAAAAATTCTCATCAACACATTTATTTAGGATACTACTTTTATAATACTTGTATCAATAGCATGAAATGTAAGATAATAAGTATACGGTAAGTATCTTTCGCACAGTCTCTCGACAACACAATCCATAAAATCAAATTACAAATTTAATCATTAGTAAGTCAAGTTCAAATTATTTTAGATATTTAATTAATAACTGACAACTAACTTCAACTGATAGCCTACAGTTCTTTTGATATTTCTATGAAAATATTGTACTTATCACCGAAACTGTTAGCGTCCCGACTCACATACCTCGGTTCCTCTGACGAAGCACTTCGACCTCCTGGTGTAGTGAAGAGAGCATGAGTTGGTGTTGTTCATGGAGCCAGCGAATGTTTTGCTCCAGCTGGGCGATGTGGAGGAGAGGGTCGTTGGACATGGAGGGGAGCAGCAGACCCTCTCCCCTCCCCACCACAACCTCACCACCACCACCACACTTCTTACTGACCTGTGGCCATAGGATACACCGAATATTATCGTTATGTGACATTAGGTGCTAGGACAAGAATGTATGTTTCCAGCAAATACGTTTATACAATATTCAATAAGGAATTATGTATAAAATCATACTAAAACCAACATGCAGGCTGTCTAAAATAAATATTTACATATTGGAGTGAATAAATTTGTTATTTTAAACAGCAAAGCAACTCTATTTCTAAGTTCTCAATTAATTATCTTTTATTCCCCCATAATTCTCTTTATTAGAAGAGCCAAAGAATTTTTGTAAGGTTTTGTTTTCAATAAAAGGAAGGTAGGCCTAACTAGTTTATAGTTTTTAGCTTCATTACTCTAACCACTACCAAGGATTACTTTGTGTGTTTCTACGCCAGAGGCATTTTTTAACATTTTGATAAGGAACGTTCTTGTTACTACCTAACATCGACCTGTTTTAGGAAGCATCTTTAATTAATAGCCCAATGACAAATGGCGACTGGGTCCAGATTTGACCCTTGCGGGATTCGATCCGGCAACCTTCAGTTTTGAAGATGGGTATTATAACCACTACGCCACCCAGCCAGTAGATTAGTTAGCCTATTTAATATAAAATATATAAACTACAAATAAAAATATAAAATACAGTTTTTTAACTGTGCCACCATTGGGGTCTTAACTAATTATCTGACAGTAAACTTTAAATGGGGATCATTCCTGTATTTATGTAGAGGTTTAAAAATATAACAGTAAAATTTTGTTAGTGGCCGCCATCTTTTACTATGGTAGTTAAGGTAATATTTTACTAGGAAACCCCTATATTTTATGGTGTTTTAGGATAGTAAACATTATTTTAATACTTTTTTACTTGGGTAATTTTTTATATAATTAAACCCAACCCCTTAATGAACTACAGAGAGCCTAAGTTAACAAAAGGTTTTGATATTTTGTTACTTGTAACCATTGGTATCTTTTAAAACATGCATCCTACACCTACAGTAAACCGTAGATGAGGAACTTTACTTTTTGGAGATGTTATAAAATATGTAGTTAAGATTTCTATAAATACACTTAATTTCCCAATAAGGCGGTTAACTTAATTTTTCTTTTAGTACATTCTACAGGAAAACCTCATTAACTCAACACCCGAAAAACTTGACTCGATAGTCAACAGCTGAGAGAACGCCTAATTCCAACAGTACCAGTGCGTTCGACAAAAAATTATTCAAGTATAAAAAGTTCTAACATTATAATTACTGTTTAACAATATCATAAAATATAGTGTGTTCCATTAGAAAACTAAGTTTACCATATTGGAAAATAATGAGTATTACGGTATAGAACTCTTAACTACATATTTTTAAACAGTTCCAAAAACAATGTAGGTATTGTTCATCATTTAAGGTTTACTGTCAGATGTATAATTTTAAAGGCATCAATGATGACAGTTCAAATACAAATCAAAATCTTTTGTTTATTTTGTCTATCTGTAGCTCTTAAATGGCCGGGTTTATTAATAATTAATTACTTAAGTAAATAAAATTCTTAAATAAATTATGGTTACTATACGAAACCACTATAAAATATAGGTGTTCCATAAAAAAAAATAACTTGAACGCCATGTTGGAAAATGACAGCCATTTTCAAAATTGAACTTTCAGTGTTCCTCACAGCGGCAAACCTATATACTCTTTCCCATTTTATGAAGAATAGGCAAATAACTAACTCATATATTTATCGACAGATATTGATAAAACTTGACGTGCAGGTCTGCTGTGACAGGGGTATTTTTAGTTATTAGGCTGATTTAAATGGTGTTACTCATATAACATTATAAAATTATTGTTTTGCAAAAAATTTAAATAGTTTTTTTTATACAAAAGCCCATAACTTTTGAACAGTTCAACTGACATATGGCAAAATACTATTTTTTTAGTTTTTTATGCTAATTCACATGGTGTTAGTCATATTATTTTATAAAAATATTGTTTTGCAAAACAGAGTTTTAAAATAATTGTTTTTATTTAAAAGCACATAAGTTAACTTTTGAACAGTTCTACTAACATACGGGTGGTCTCATATTATTTGGGACTTTAATACACCATGAAAATTTTAATAAAATTTTTTGGAGCGCATTTGAGTAATTTGTGTGTTTTTCATTTTCGAGAGGTAGACCATCCTTTAAATAAATGGTCTAAAAATATGACCAAAGACACGAGTATACTAGATTTTATAGAAAAAAGACGGTCAGTGTGGTCTCGAGATTTTTACACAGACAGACGGACATCAGTCCAAAAACCACTTTTCACTTTCTCCCTTTATACATAGTATACGGAGAAAGTATTGTTTTCGTCAAAATTTTCGAATTTGAGTTGAGAGTGGATATATCGTTTTGGGGTCCCCTGAATCCGAAAAAGTGGGTTTCAACGTGATGTCTATCCGTCCGTGTGTCTGTCCGTCTTGGTATGTGTGTGTGTGTGTGTGTGTATGTGTGTGTTTGTGTGTGTTTGTGTCTGGATGTGTACAGAGCCACAGTACTCCGTTGGTCCGATTTAGATGAAATTTGGCATGTACGTGTATATTCACCGTATCTCCAAGCGTTTTTTTTTCATTTTTTGAATTTTGATCTTTAAGGGTAGTTCACCCCTAAAAACCCTTAAAAAACGTGAAAAATCCAAATTTCTCAAGAACGGCTCAAACGATTTTGATTAAAATTTGATAGTTTATAGTGAAAAGAGTACTTAATATTTGACACCACCCACATGTCTGTAAAAATGACGGTTCAAAATAATATATGCTTTTGAAAGTAAAAAAATCTAATTTTTAAATTTTCAGCGTAAACAATAAAAGTAAAGTATAACTTGACTATCACCATTGAAACCAGCTTTAAAAACTTAACAAATTAGTATTCTGAATTATTTGTTTACGACTAATGGTTCCAGAGAAAAGTTAAATTTACTGTCCATGATAAACACAGTACGTTGTCTGAAGGCGCCCAATGTTATTCTTATGGAGAATATTAAAAAATCAATTTCTTCCTTATTTTCCAACCGTTTTCCATGAAACTTGGCAAGAAGCGTAAGGTCACCCAACCTTTATTTCCTTGGTAAGTAAATCACCCAACAAAACCAACTCAAAAAGCTTGGCATTATTGGGGGAGGGGTTCCCCCCATACAATTTGAAAAATAAATGTAACTTTGTCTCTCTTGTTTATATTTTCAGAAATGGGATGATTATTATTGAAACAATAAATTATTAAATGATATTTAGATAAACTTTGAAGAACATGATATTTTTATTACTGATTGTCCTTTTTAAGTTTACCTAAGGGAGAAAGTATGTTTCAGTCCACTGATACTGTTTATTTAGATTTATGGAGCCTCAAAAGGGATAAATTTACTCTTAACTCAGATTCAAAAATGTTGATGAAAACAGTAATTTTTCCATATATTGTGTATAAAGCGGAGAAAGTAATAAAACCTGGTATAGGCACCATAAATTTTTTTTAGTCTATTGGCAATTTTATTTTAGCTTTAAAATTTAAGAGCCTTTGTTATATTATTTTAAAATTATCTTTAACAAAGTATTGAGGGTTCTAAGACTTAGCAGTTTGAATTATAACACAGACATATATCTCAAATGAATATGAATAGACAGTTCCCAAACTTGTTGCAGCCATGATGGTCTGTAGATATCAATTTAAATGGATTATAACAACAATCACCTTTAAATCTCATAAATTAGTCTTTTTGCAGATCATTCATGACTTTTAAGGATCGAAATTACATTTTCAATAAGTGTCGGTAATCAATTACTCTGAAATTCTACACAGCTCACCTGATTGTTAAATGAAACGGCCGGCATCTTTACCATCACCTTGGATGCCATTTCAAAGATGTTTAATATTTTTGTATCAGCTTCGTAAAGAGATGTTCATACCAAATGAATCACTCATACACTAGGAAGTGATGATAGTTACACAGATTACAAGCAACACTGAGAGAACTGACCGGTTGCCGGAGGGTTGCTATTGATTGCATGGGCCCGGCACCTCTCTGTCTAGTAGCTATTGATTTCCACCCTCCACCCACAGCAGCCCACATCTCTGCTATTACACTTCTATTCTAGGACACCTACTTATTCTATAACTTAAACAATGAATGTTTTATTGTAATAGTCAAACCTATGAATCAGTTTAAGTACTAAAATATTAGTTGATTTTAGTTCAGTTGATGGCCTGAAATTACTTCAACCACTATTACTCTATTTCTGCATGAATTAAAAACAGAAGTACCTATATTTAAAAAAATAATAGACATTATTTAAACAAGACTAATATGATGCCCTGTCACATGCATGATTCATTTGTAATTTTTCCATACAGTTGAATTGAAAACTTATTTCTCTCCGTAACGACCTTAGAAAAGAGATATAAAATAATATTAATATTTTAACACAATTTAAATTAATACTAAACAAAAATTTAATTTTTTTAGCGAATTTCCCATAGGGAAGTAGCTATTACCATAGGTCTCATGGCAAGAGTTAAGCCCGGGACCATGTTACTTTTTCTTCTTTAGGTGCCCAGAGACCAAAAACAATAGTCGTTAAAATTTATATATATATATATATGTGTGTGTCTGTTAACACGATAACTCGCGTAAAAATGGTCCGATCAAGACCAAACTTGGTATAGACGTGTATTCCTACAAATGCTCAGACGAGTTCGTAAACCAGACATATCACTCAATGGGAACAGGGAATGTTTTCACATGACATTTTTAAATATTTCTAATTTTATATTTCACCATTGGAATCAGCTTAAAAAACTACACAATTAAGTTCCTTAAAGTTTTTCTCTATCTCCAACGGTTACCGAGATATTAAAAAATCTAAACACAGTACCGGTACGTTGTGTTATGGGGCTCCAATGTTAATCTTATGCAGGATAGGAAAAATTAATATTTCCCATATTAATCAATATTTTTGGATAAAACTTGATATTTAGATTCATGTGGTTGAGATCTATCCATTTATACTTAAAAATCATAGTTTATGTGTTTATCATGGCAGCAAACCTGCATACTCTTTTCCCATATTAATCATATAGGGAATAGGAAAACTCCTTTATTTATGGACAGATGTTGATGAAAGTTGGTATAAATGTTAAGATATAAACTATTTATGGTAGAAATGACTACTTTCAGTGTTCCTCACAGCAGCTAACCTGCACACCTTTTCCCATGTTAATCTCTCTATGGAGAATAGGCAAATAAGTCTCATGTTTATGGACAGATTTTTATAAAACTTGTCATATATTATTATTATATTATTGATTTGGAAATTCGCTAAGTACGCAGATCTGCTGCGACAGAGGTATTTAAATTTATAATTTTAATTTGTACATATAATTTTAAAATGTAGAGCTAAAATTTATTTAATAGATTAATATTGATATTATCACACCTCACTTTACATCGAAGAATATAAAATGAGTCCTAAAACCCATAAACCTGTTAACCTGGTGATACTGTATTTTTCAAAATGAATTTAATAAACATATGATTTAACTCAAATTTAATTATTAACTTAGATGACCAAAGAGTTCAATATATCAATTTAATTAATTACTTGTGTTGTATAAATATAATTTAGGAAAAGATTATGATAACATAAAATATTATGAATATGACTATATTAACAAAACCCTGTCATTCATTCTCATCCAGAATCATCCCGGTTGACCTTGCCAGGCATAGGTCATTTTCCTTTGTAAGCACATCTAATTGATGCTGTCTTTCTGTCAGTATCGGAAGCAGTAGGCAGAGAAGAGGAAAAAATGAACAATGATTGAATGAGTTGGATTATATTAGGCCTGGATATGGATTGTCTACGGATTGTTTATGGTCTGGTTGAGAATCAGTCTAGGTGAGGTAAATACCCCCGTCGCAGCAGACGTGTGTACTCAGCAAATTTCCAAAGCAATAATATAATAATAATAATATACTAGCGTACCTGGCACACGAAATCGTGCGCTGCCAAGGAAACAATCTGTCCACCAATAACTATGTTTAGAAACTAAGTTTAGATTTTCCAAACAGATTTTGATTTTGATTACGTTTTGGTTTTGTGCAAATAAAAACTGGTGTTTTATTGCCAGCTGTACGATGATGTCTTCATTAAACGAAAAAAGAAAGAACCATTTGTTTATTTTACCACTTCCTTAAATAAACAGCTGATTTCTCGATCGTCGGTGTTTAGCTCCATATTAAGTTTATGGGGAAAATCGCGAATTTGACCCCATTATTTTCCATGTCCACGGTGAATTTTCTAATTAATTGATGGCAAAACTACATGCTAAGACCTTTATAACGACACCTTGGACATGGTGATTGGTAGCTCCACCGCTCCAAAACAATTATCACAAAAATAGGCCTAGTGTATTAAATACTGTATATAAGATGACAAGTTTTATCAATATCTGTCGATTAACAACAGAATTATTTGTCTATTTTCCATAAGATTAAAATGGGAAAGAGAATGCAGGTTTGCTGCTGTGAGGAACACTGAAAGTAGGCATTCCTACCATAAAAAATTTTTATTGATACCATTTATACCAAGTTTCATCAACATCTGCCCATAAATAAAGGAGTTTGTCTATTCTCCATAAGATTAACATAGGACAGAGTATGCAGATTTACTGCTGTGAGGAACACATAAACTATGATTTTTTAGCATAAAGGTATGGATCCAAACCACTTGAAGCTAAATATCAAGTTTCATCCAAAAATATAGATTGTTAAGTGATATATTAATTTTTCCTTATCCTCCAGAATATTAACATTGGAGCCCCAAAATACAACGTACTGTGTTTAGATTTTGTAATATCTCTGTAACCGTTAGAGATAGAGAAAAAGAAACTTATTTGTGTAGTTTTTTCCACTGATTCTAATGGTGAAGGTTAAAATTTAAAAATTTTTTAAATTATATATAAATACCCCCGTCGCAGCAGACCTGCGTACTCAGCGAATTTCCAAATCAATAATATAATAATAATAATATATGACAAGTTTTATCAAAATCTGTCCATAAACAAGAGAATTATTTGCCTATTCTCCATAAGATTAACATGGCAAAGAGTGTGCAGGTTTGCTGCTGTGAGGAACACTGAAATTAGACATTTCTACCATAAATAATTTTTATCTAAACATTTATACCAACTTTCATCAAAATCTGTCCATAAATAAAGGAGTTTGCCTATTCCCTATATGATAATTATGGGAAAAGAGTATGCAGGTTTGCTGCCATGATAAACACATAAACTATGATTTTTAAGCATAAATGGGTAGATCTCAACCACATGAAGCTACATATCAAGTTTTATCCAAAAATAAAGACAGGTATTATAAAAGTTAATTAGCAAAATTAAAACACATTTGTTACTCAATGAAAACATTTATGGATATATCCGCCTATCTTTGTTTATCTCTTTGTCGTTTGTCTCTTGGTCTGCTCCCATTTCGACGTAGCCCCGCCCACACATCAGAGGGACACTCAGCACCCCTTCCCCCATGCAAAATAATAATAAGAAAATGTTTGTTAATTAAAAATAAATTATTTTTACGAAAAGGTGGGGATTTATTGTGCAGCTACACAATTTCTGAACATAATCTACGTAAAACGAAAAAAATTGTTCTTCCACTATACTAAAATAATTACGCTTATGAGAATAATTATAAGTTTTAAGTCATAAGTTGAAAGAAGTCAAAAATTAAAAGAAATCTTAAAATTGGTTTTGGTAAAGATCCTTGATGTAAATCAAAATTAAAAAGCCACTTGCTAAAGAATATGCTTCTCTTATAAATTAGAGTGTGTCTATTTAAGACACATTCAAACTGTTCAGTTAGCAAAACTAACTAATGAATTCATAAAGAACAAGGAATTTTATCTGATTCAGGGAAAAGAAAGGGTGTATTTGCAAGGATAAGTGATGAGACAATTAATAAAGTATTTGTGATGAACGTCATAGAAGAGAATGTTCAGGGAAAAAGGGTGTGTGAGTAATGGGAAAAAAATCACAAGAAAAAGTGAATTATAAATATTATTTCAAATAAATTAAAAAAAAAAATACTGACTGTAAGATAGGTCTTTCTAAAATTTGCCAATTGCGTTCAAAATGGTGTATCCTCGTAGGAGCCTCTGGTACTCATAATGTATGTGTCTGCCCTTACCATCAAAATGTCAAATTAATGATTGACGGAGGTAAATTATGAGCAGTAGGTTAAAAGAACCAACAGATTTTATTATTTGCAATTTGTGGGGTATTTGCAATTGATGAGTGAGCGCAGCGCTCAACCCTTGACCATTCACAGGTTAACTAATTGAACCAGTATAGCAAGTTACAACATAGTACTAAAGAAAATTAGGAAGTGATTTCAATTTACTTATTTTCTATAAGGAATGGGAAAAAAGGTTTGCTGCCACATTGGATTTTTTCAGCTTACGGTTTTAGATCTTAACTACAGTATATGGACCTGTGTACAGTAATAAGTTTTACCACAACACTCGAAATTTAAAGTGATTTATTTAATGTTTTTAATTTTTCTAAAAGACGTACTGTAGTTATAAGTTTTATATCTCAGTAACCGATTTTCAAAGAACCAAAATTCAAAATAACAAATTGAGTGATTTTTAAGCTGATTTCAATAGTGCTAATAAATTTAATTATTTAAAGAATTATACGTAAAAGGCCCAAAAACCCCATTTTGGAGTACTAAGCCACTTTCGGTTTAACTGACTTCTGGATTTCGAAGTAAACCACATAATTGCACATTTACAACATGTCTTTATCAAGTTTACACTATATTTTTTTAAGTAAGGTACCTGAACCGTGTTTATACACAAACACACATACATATATGGGTGTTTGTGTATAAACTATACACACATATATATATATATATATATATATATATATATATATATATATAAATTAGAAATAATTATGTATTCATCACTATATTTCGCTTTCCGCGTCTTCAGGTGACAATAAAAGAGTATAAAAATTAAAATTAACTTAACATAACACAGAAATATAAATAAAAAATAAAAATAATAAAAAATATATATATGTATATATGACCAGTAGGCTAATGTTTTATTATTTTTTTGTGAAGAGTAAAAATACTCTTAACTGTAAAATCATAGTATATTGTAATGTTATTTATATTTTATCAAATCATGTCAACAGGCTTAATAAAGAACTTGAACTTAAATGGTATTTTTAGCATTTGGGGACTTTAGGAAATTTGTTAGTGGGAACATTGGTTATTAGAAATACATAATAAAAATCGTAAGCCATATTATATTGTATTTCTATATTAAATTCGGTACTACCACAACTAGCACTGAAAATTCCTTCAAATGTATGAGAAAGACACAAGATTATTACTGTTTATTAATTAATGGTACTTGGCCGAGGACTTTTGTTACGTTCTGATTAGGGACCAGCAGTTTTAAAACAAATTGTTCAATAGTCCTGTAAATGTACATAGGTATACTTAAATATTGTACTAAAACCCATCTCCTACTTGAGAACGTATTAGAGCTTAAATTATTGTAAACAAACAAAATTACAATAATTGAATATAAAATTTCATTGTGATGCCAAGTTATATATTGCTAATATATATGTATATTATTGTTCATTGAATGACGTAAGTAATGGCATTACCTGTAAGACAAATCGATCAAGATTTTGATTAACACATAAAGTGAATTAATTATTGGTTTTGATGGCATTTTCGCGGCTTTATCTGAACCATAACCTCAAACTTAACGGTTAGATGAGACCTGGAAATAATCTGATTGGTCGTTATTTAATTTGCCACTAGGCTGTCTCTAATCCACAAAAAAACAGATGACGACTTTTTATTTTTTTATTTACACTCATAAAATACACAAAATGCAAATGATTGTTTATTATTAGCCATTACCAATTAATTCATAATGTACTCCATCCTAACACATTCTCTGTTAATTTAGTTTAATTTTAACCAGACATTTTTATTTACCACATATAACAAAATAAGTTGGTGTATTTGAACTTCACTACTTCTACTAAGTCATCTTCCTGAAGGTAATCATCAAACAACTTGCAAGGTTCAAAAACTGAATACCGATTATTTGAACCCTGTTCATATTTGATACTATTTACATTTTTACTCATTGTGTCACCTTTTTTCCAATAAACATTTCTCTTCAAGTATTGGATTTCTTGGTGTATTTTACCGAACACGAATCATTAACTGCACCTTTAAGTGAATCACAAAGAAATATCTATGTTATAAATTTATTTTTGTTATCCAATCCCTCTTGACTATTAATCTTAAACAGAAGTTAATTTTACATAAAAAATCTATGAATGAGGAACATTCACGTTCCTGTTCAATCTCTATTTTTTCAATCAGTAGACCTTAACAATTTTATTTAGCTTCCTTTGTAGAATGCAGTTGCATCAAAACTTAATTGAATTCGACAAAATATAATTTATCTATACCAGCTGTGGGACTACAGTACTGTATATTTTCAATTACACATGTTGAAACAAACTTTTTGACAGGGAACCTGAATTTGTTACTATTAAATGCCATCCTGCTGTTGTCAAAATTAATTGCTATTTAATTAATTAATAGCAATTTTATGGCTTACTTAATTATGAGATGGTTTCATTATATTGTCAAACATAACATTATATAAGACGATATATTGCTTTTTAAAACTGCTTCACGTCCTCAATATTTTTGAAATCAAAATGTCCAATTAAACTCAGCAGATTGATATGAGGTTACATTATGATTGATTAAGCTTAATTTCAAGAATGAATCGTAAGAAATCATTAAGCGTTCTTGCTACCTGGTTGAAGGATTTTTAACACCTAGGCTATGCCACAAACATGAATAAATAAATTAATTGACAAATACCTAATTATCTCTAAGTAGACCACAATACAGTGTCAGATCTATGATTTCATGACCAGGCCTACTTTCAATGTTGCATTATTATTGTGTTGAGTGATACTGTAAGGTGGACATGCCGACTAAAAGGATCAAGCCAGATATAAGCTAACCTATTATTTTAAAAATCTTCTACCGAATTTTTTTAGATAATTTTGTTTGAAGGATTATGTTATAGATTAATCAATTCAATATTAAAATTCAGAATTACTTGTTGGGTCGGTACATGATAGTATCTTATCGTAAAGCTTTGAGTTTCGATTCAGTATCATTTAGAAAAAATTAATGTTTGTGATAACTTAGCTCTTTTCTCTCACTTCTGAATTAAAGATTTTTCCAACTAAATATTTGTACCATACATTTACAAAGTTTTGTGACTTCTACCGGAAGTATGGAAACAGCAACTCAATCAATCTATTGCACACTACAAAATGTATATATCACAGAATATTTCAGAACGATTCCTCTAAAGTAAAGTTAGCCTCCTTTCAAAAACTACTTTGATTATAGTGGACCAGTTTTTTATTATTTTTTAAGCTACCATTTAAAATTTAAAAAATTATTAGTATGAGAGTTTTTTGTTTAAAGTTTAAAATTAGTTGTTTTCAATATTTTTAAATTGGTAATTTTACTCTAAATAATTTGGTATGTGGTATGGTATCCAATACTATAATACGAGCAAGGTTTGTATATATATATATATATATATATACATATATATATATTTGCACACGGATCTCGAAAACGGCACCGAGGATTTTCTTTAAATTTTGGAAATAACTAATTTCCAAGTAGAAAATAAGTTCTAGATAGGTCTAATGTCCAGGAAAATTCGTGTTTTCTTGTAATATTAAGTTTAAAATCTAAAAATTTAACATTACGCTTATGGAGAATCAAATGTAAACAATGCAAACCAAAACAGCTGTTTATAAACGTTTGACAGTTCTTGATTGAAGACGGCAAAGAACAATATGTGAATAGAGGTTTTTCATAAATATTTATTTTATGTATGTAATAAATGTAAAATTATCAGGTTACTAAACAATTTGTAAAAACTTAAGGGTAACATAACTGTGCGAAATAAAAGCAGGAAAGAGTATTTCCAAAATCTTCCGTGTTTTGATAGAAAACGTATTCGTTGTATTGCTTGAAGCTACTGTAACAAACCAAATAATTGGTGTAAATTAAATTTATCTTTTGCTTTTCAATCCTCATTCCGTTTCTAACAAAATCAGTTGATCACAGGATAATAATAACAAACAGTATGGACATTTAAATTCAGTATAAGATTAGCTAAAACAATTAATTGAGGTTGGCCAAAAACTCTTAAACGACGACGCGAAATCGGCTGACGCCGTAGCTTAAGCGCTTAGATCTCACGTATGCAAGGTCGCGTGATCGATCCCCACCCGAGGGCTATATATTTGTTCAGTATTTATGCCATATTAATTAAGGGGTATTAAAACGGTTTTATTTAAACCACATAAATGTTTTCATTGAGCAGTAAATTTGTTTTAATTTTGCTAATTAACTTGTAAAATACATGTCTTATTCTATCCGAGCAAAGCTCGGTCACCAGGTATAATAATAATTCAGGCAGTATTACTTTATGATTATCTAGGCATTGTGTAGAAAATATAGAGGTATGGTTTCAATTGTCACAGTGTCAGTTTAAGTAAAATTTAATGGATTATAGTATTTTAACAATGTATTTTTGTTAACTGTTCCACTATAAATAATTGTAGGCGAGTCAATTTTTAATTAGCATAACACTTTGTTTTTTACATTTTTGAATGAAAATTGCTGGAATTAAATTATTATTTCATTACCTTATAATCTTTTTTAATTGGGTTTATCCTCATCGAAAGCCTAATATGGTCTCTATTTTAATAGAGGTGTCATTATTATATAAACATATATATTAGCATGCGGATGTCGAAAACGGCTCTAATAAATTTCTTTAAATTTTGAAAATAACTGATGTCCGAGTAGAAAATAAGTTCTAGATAGGTCTAATGTCCAGGAAAATTCCGGTTTTCTTGAAATATTAAGTTTAAAATCTAAAAAATTAACTTTAAATGCTTTACGCTAAGATGGCTAACAATATGCTCTTTGAAAGATGTGAATAGAGGTTTTACATTACATATTTATTTTATGTATGTATGCAATACTGTAAATGAAAAATTAGTAGAGAAAAGTATTTCCATAATCTATCGTGTTTTGATAGAAAACTTCTTCATTGTATTGCTTGAAGCAACTTTAACAAACCAATTGATGTAAATTAAATTTACCGTCTGCTTCTTAATCCTCATTCCGTATCTAACACAATCAGTTGACCACAGTTTATTATTAATCGTACGAATAATTATGTTCGCTCCAACAATAACGCCTGGATAAAACATGCTGTATCACATCACAGTTTAACTGTGTCTTATCTCATTTCCAACACGGCAGACGCATGAGTCTGCCAGCTGTCCAGCTGTCTCCGAACTACCATGGACTGAGTTAAAACAGTTACTAACTTGCATAGACCTTTAACGTTAAAGATAGTGAGATCGATCCCCGTCCGAGACCAATACATTTTGGTTTAGAGTCTATGCAAGTTAGTAAAAATGTTTGTGTTAATTGTTTAATAAACAACTATTATTATTTTTTTATTTCAAGAAAGCTACTAAAAACATTATGTAAAACATAACTAAAACAATAATTATTAATATTTTTGTATTATTAGTATTACATTTATTTTCTTAAAATTGTCATATTCTATCCGAGCAAGCTCGGTCTCCAGGTGCTCCTTATTAATAGAAATATTACATATCCAATAATTATTTACAAGTATAAGTTTATTCTTCTCTCCCACTTCGATGGGACTATTTTAACTCAGTCATCTGTAGTATAGTGACAGCTGGAAACTGTTGTCTATCCGTACCTGATGAGACGAAACAACGTCGAAACTCAGCTACCACTGGCAGATCATCTGGTCCTATTGCCTTCCAAGCTTCTGCGAGGTGGCTCGACCACTACCTTAGCGGTACGCATGAGGGGCGCTCTCCTTTTGGTTAAGTAGAGGAATGGTGTAATGTTTTTCAACTACTACCAAAACTGCTATGTAAAGACTGAGGAAATACTAATTTGTCCAGTTTTCAGGACGGTAAGTAAAAGCGCTTTTAAGCACGGTACCCCAGATGATACAAGGTACCATCTCCAATAAGCCTATCTGATAGGGAAGGATGTTAGCTCAGGTGAGCTATCATCCTTGATATCCTGTATGAAATGGTATGATACATGGATGATACCCTGTATCATCTGGGATACTATCTGTACTTGAAAGCGCTTTTTCATACTGTCCTCGAAATCTGGACGAATTAGCATTTCCTCAGTCTCCACACAGCAGTTTAGGTAGTAGTTGAAAAACATTACACCATTCCTCTACTTTACCACAAAGTGTGCTCCACCAATGCTAAGGTAGTGTGGGCCCCACCCGCTACTAAGCGTCGAGTTGCCTCATAAAAGCTTGGAAGGCAATAAGACCAGATGGTCTGGTCAATAAGACCAGTGGTAGCTGTTTCGACATTGTTAGTCTCATGTACAGACTAGTACACAGATATGTACAGATAGATAGATAGTATGTACAGATAGACAGCAATTTCCAGCTGTCTCCGTACTACCATGGACTGAGTTAAAACAGTTCCATCAAAGCAGAAGAGAAGAATAAACTTCTACTTGAACTTGTACCCTGCTACGAATATCACGACATTACAACTGACGTCATATCTTAAATTAATGACAGATATGTAAAATAATCCCTTGTGTGTTGATAGTATATAACCTAATTGATGGACAAATGTCTAAAAAATTGAACAAGTAATATACCTACTTTATGTTTCAGAGATGGCTCTGAGAGTGGTTTTAATGAATTTGAAAATGAAGAGCAATGCACCAAAGAACTTCTCTGGAGCACAAAATTTTCACTTCTTCACACACTTTAGACCCAGGCCAATTTTATCTATAAGTGCATTCCAATACAAACTTCTTCAAAGTTTCACTGTAGAGAGAGGAACACAAGGTGTTAAAAAAAAAGAAAGTAACCAAAAAATTGAAAATACTAAATGGGACCCACTTGACACAAAGTTTGAAGATCACGTGGCCGCATGTAAAAGCAAAACTACATGGGAAGTGACAAGAGGTTTAATGGTGTTTCAGATGTGTTCAGTAAATTTTCTTGTCAATAATAATGTCAAATTGATGAAAATAACAAAGAAAGTGTTTGGAAATACAATCTTTACTTTTTTAATGAAAGCTACTTTTTTTGGACACTTTGTAGCTGGAGAAGATGAGATGAAAACAGAAGCTATTTTGAAGCGAATTCAATCATTTGGAGTAAAAGCTATCCTCGATTACTCTGCTGAAGAAGATATTTCTACAGAGGAAGCTGAAAAACTAGAAATGGCTGCATTGCGACCTGAAGAAAAACCAAAAGAACTGCCATCAGATGCTGCTGAACTCGGAGGGGATATACCTCAATACCATCCCTCTGCCAAATATGCTGACAGGCGTTACAAAGTGTCTAGTGCTAGAACTTACTTTTACTTGGATGAGCCAAGCTGTGAACGAAACTTAGAAATTTTTATGAAGAGCTTACAAGCTGTTAAGAACCACACTGGAGATACTGGAATGACAGCTATTAAATTAACTGCTTTAGGAAAACCACAATTTCTACTCCAGTTGTCTGAAGTCATTACCAGGGCTCGTACTTTTGTTAGTAAAGTGATGGGTGGTCAAGGCACTATTTTAAGCCATCATCTAACTTCTGAACAACTGGAAGAAAAGCTTAGGCAGGCCGGTATCAAAGATACTGCTAAGTTTCTAGAAAATGTTGTTAAAGATAGAGAGGGTGTCATTCACTTATTTCCATGGACCGGAATAGTAAATGAAAACTTTGAATTGAGTGAAACATTTCGTGTCCCAAGTTTACAAGAGGGCCGAATGGTCCGATTGATTTCACAGCTTTCTAAACATGAAGAAGCAATGTTCAGGAATACAATCCGACGATTTAACACTCTTGCAAAGGCAGCTAAAGAAATGAACATTCGTCTCCTTGTTGATGCAGAGCAAACTTATTTCCAGCCAGCCATATCCAGAATAACTATGGAAATGATGAATAAATACAATAAAGACAAGACAGTAGTATTCAACACTTATCAGTGTTACTTGAATGAAACTTTGAATGAAGTAACATCAGATTTAGCTCAAGCAAAGAGGCAGAACTTTTATTTCGGTGCTAAACTTGTTCGTGGTGCTTACATTGATCAAGAGCGTGAGCGAGCAGCTGAAATGGGTTATCCAGACCCCATATGTCCAACCTACAATGCTACATCTGAAATGTATGAAAAAACTCTATTAGAATGTTTAAGACAAATTAAAGCCCTTAAAGATACTGGTCAACCCAACAAGATTTCCATCATGGTAGCATCTCATAATGAGGATACTGTGAAATTCGCTATTGAAAAAATGCAAGAGATGGACATAAAACGTGAAGACAAAGTTATTTGTTTTGGACAGCTTTATGGCATGTGTGATTATATTACTTTTCCTCTTGGACAGTCAGGATATTCTGCTTTTAAATATATGCCATATGGACCTGTGAATGAAGTCTTACCTTATTTGTCTCGTCGAGCTCTTGAAAATAGAAGCATGTTCACTAAACTTAAAAAAGAAAAACGGCTATTAAGAAGAGAGCTATGGAGGAGAATCACAAGAGGTCAGTTTTTCTATAAACCAGTTGGTAAACTATCACCAATTTAAAGGTAAAACTAAGCTTAGTTTGAAACCAATAGAAGTAATCAAAACTTGAAACATTCTAGAAATAGAACTAATTAATTGTTGAATAAGTTTACCATTTAACTCACATGTAAATCCTTATAATTTTAAATAGCCTACAGTTGTATAGGATTAGCATGGTCAAGTCATGTCTTGTCATTGGAATCCAAGTAATATAAACATAGTGCATTTAGTAAAGTTAAATCATAATTTTTTAACCTACATGTGGTACATTTAATATAGAATGTGTTAACTTATATATTTTTTTAGTGATACCATGTCATTTTATGCAATAAAACATTTATGTTGTCAAAACTAGTTTTATTCTAATTTACTATTGAATTAGTAGTTTTTTTGTTTAAATTATACCAAGCTTTCCTGATGAAAGGTGAAGTTTAAAATTTTAAGGAATTTCTTATAGGGAAATAAAAATTACTATGGTCAACATTAGAAAAAAATAATTCCGAAAAAAGTATTTTTGTTTTGGGGGCTCCAAATCCCAAAAACGTTTAACCATTTATTCCATTATTCCATTGAAACCATTTATTCAAGACTATAAATATATATATATGTGTGTGTGTGTGTGTGTGTGTTTGAGTATATACTTACATACATACATATATATATTTATTTATTTATATCAGCTAAAAAAGTGCATTAAAAGCTTAATACGCAATTATAATGTACGGTATAAGTGGAATGAAACATACTTTCTCCTTTAATTAAATTTTAAAAACTACAACCTTCTTTAAAATTCTCTTAAATTTCCAGCTTCTTAAACTAACAACAACAAAAAATACCCCTGTCGCAGCAGACCTGCATACTCAGCGAATTTCCAAATCAATAATATAATAATAATAAAAATAATATTTGACAAGTTTTATAAAAGTCTGTACATAAACATGAGAATTATTTGTCTATTCTCCATAAGATTAACATGGAAAGAGTGTGCAGGTTAGCTGCTGTGAGGAACACTAAAAGTAGTCATTTCTACCATAAATAATTTTTATCTTAACATTCATACCAACTTTCATCAACATCTGTCCATAGATAAAGGAGTTTGCCTATTCCCTTGATTAATACGGGAAAAGAGTATGCAGGTTTGCTGCCATGATAAACACATAAACTATGATTTTTAAGCATAAATGGATAGATCTCAACCACATGAAGCTAAATATCAAGTTTTATCCAAAAATATTGAGGAATATGGGAAATATTATTTTTCCTTATCCTCCATAAGATTAACATTGGAGCCCCACAATACAACGTACTGTGTTTAGATTTTTTAATATCTCGGTAACCGTTGGAGATAGAGAAAAACTTTAAGGAACTTAATTGTGTAGTTTTGTAAGCTGATTCCAATGGTGAAATATAAAATTAGAAATTTTCAAAATTACATGTGAAAAACGCAAAGAGAGAGTTATTGTGTTCACAGACATATATATACATATATACCATATTAAATAATTATTCATAACTTAGTACCTTTTTTTTTGTGTGAGAAATTATTTTATTTAAAAATTCACAACATGTTTCAGAAGTCCATTATCAAGTGGTGTATTAATAAGAACACTTATTAATATATGTTCTTATTTTAACGATTGTTTTTGGACTCTGGGCACCTAAAGACGAAAAAATAACATGGTCCCTGGCTTAAGTCTTACCATGAGACATACGGTAATAGCTTCTTTCCTATGGGAAATTCGCTAAAAGTTAAATTAATTGTTATAAATTTGTTGAGGCATTAACCACCCCTCCTCCAGGTACTACCAAACATTTTTGGGTGGGTTTTGTTGGGTGATATGACCTTACACTGCATACCAAGTTTCATGGAAAACAGTTGAGAAATAAAGAATAAATTGATTTTTAATATTCTTCATAAGAATAACATTGGGCACTCTAGGACAAAGTACTGTATTTACCATAAATATTAAATTTAACTTTGCTCTTGACCTGTTAGTCGTAGACTAATGATTATACCTAGTAATTTCTTTAGATTTTTAAGCCGGTTTTAATGGTGTAGGCAAATTAAAGTTTACCTTTATTGTTTTTGCCAAAAACTTAAAAAATGATTATTTTAGCATTTAAAAGCCCATAACTCATTTTATGTAGTACTGAAATGGAACTCAGGATTTTCACATAGTTTCCTTGCAGATTCGTTATCTATTTTCAAAACTGGAACACTGGAACCACAACCAATCCAATCAGTTCCTTGAACAGTCGAGAAATCCAAATTGTCTCCTTAGATCTGAGGTTTGCCACAATGATTTCAGCTTCACAGGTCGAATCAGCCACTAATTCTTGACGCCAACTGATCCAAGTAATTGCAGCACCTGCATGCTTTACGATACCGCCCTTAGATGAGCACATTTTTTTGGACATCCAGCAAAGTCTGCATCGCTGTAGCACTCAAGTAGATGTGTGTTTGGCTCACATTGGTACACCAATTTGAAGTCTATGGAGCCGGCTAAATATCGAATTACACGGTTTACTCGGATAATATCCTCTTCTGTAGGATTCTCTGGTCGACGTGACAACAAACTGATGCTGAATGTCAAATTGAGTACCACGAGCTACATAAAGCAGAGCTCCAACAGCTGATCGATATGGAAAGTCAGGAGCTTTCCCTGGTTCTTGTTTCGTAATTGTTCCCATTGGTGTGGACAGGTTAGCCTTCCATATTAAATTTTGAATTTATTTTCTTGATATACCCTGATTGGCAGACCTTGATATTTCCATCATGTTGATTGATTTCAAGACCGAGGAAGTAAGAGACTTCTTTAGCAATAATTTAAAAATGAGATCGTAACTGTTCTATGAATAAGTCAATTTCGGCCTAAATGATAGTGGCGACTAAACCATCATCAACATATAGCGCTAAGATGACTTTCCCAGCAGGTGTAAGAAGTATGACACTGAAGTAGACACTAGGGTCTTCAAAAACATTGTCGAAATCCCAAGCCAGTCATGAAGTCATCAAACCTTTTATTCCAGCATCGCGGAGCCTGCTTAAGACCGTATAAACTTTGTTTAAGACCACAAAAACCCTCATATAAATTTCCTCTTCCACATCTCCATAAAGAAACGCTGTTGAGACATCAAATGGTCACAAAATCATCTTTTCAACAGCTCGATTGATAGTAATGATCAAACGACCTCCAGACGAGCAACAGGACTGAATGTTTCAGCACAATCTACTCCAGGTCTTTGAGCGCATCCCTTGATTACCAATCTTGCACAATATTTGTCTACACTTCCATCTGGATTAGATAGGTCGATCAAGTTCCACGCACCATGCTTGCGCATGGATCTTATTTCTTCATCCATAGCAGACTGCCGTTGAGTCCTGCCTTCTGAACTGATGGCTTCCTTGAAGGTCTTCGGCTCGTCATCAACCACCAGAACTTCTGAAAAGTTTGATGAAACATAGTCAATCTAGGCCTTCTCCCTCGATCAGACTGTCGTAGTGACGCCATTGATCCAGCAGAGTCAATAGGGAGTTCCAGGTCGTTCTCATCGATGCGGTCTTTTGTGCCAATAGTCATCTCACATTCCGCAGGAACGTTTTTTGACAAAGTTGACTCATCGGTAGCCTTCGTACCTTCCTGTTCTTCTTGGCCATCTTCAAACCGGACAAGCAATGTGATTCTTTCTCACAATCACTAATTCTCTCTTGAAATAGAAAATCACGAGTGAGAATCACTTCCTTTTTAGCGAATTTCCCATAGGGAAGAAGCTATTACCGTAGGTCTCATGGCAAGACTTAAGCCCGGGACCATGTTATTTTTTCTTCTTTAGGTGCCCAGAGTCCAAAAACAATAGTCGTTAAAATTGTTATATACATATATATATATATATATATGAAATGGAAAATCTTTTATTTATCCAGGCAAAGTTAGGGCCACTTGGCCCTTTCTTACACTTAACCTGGTGTAGACAAATGAGAAAAAAATTTACAACAGGATGCAAAAAAAAGAAAAAATTATATACATTCAACTTATTAACTACTGTACATAACATATTCACTTATACAAAAAATATAAATAAAAAATAAATAAAAATATATTTTTATACAACCACACATACAAGCACACACGTACCAGCCGTCAGGCACACAGAAGCCCTAAGCCACACCAGCCGTGACCATACGCTCGAAAAAATGTATTTTCAGTGCCGCCACAAAAAGGGAACGTTTTTCTAAGGATCGGATGCGTAAGGGTAGACTATTCCATAAACGGCAGGCGGCCACAACAAAAGCCCTGCCATAAGCCGTAGTCATATGATGAGGCATACGCAACGTCGATGAGGCAGAACGCGAAATACGCGAACTATCTTGAGACACAAATTCAAAATTTGGTGCAAAGTATTTTGGTAAGCCAGTCTTTAAAATTGAAAAAGTTAATGTAAGAATTTTGATTGCTCTTTGATCACTTAGTTTTAAGATATTAGCTTCAAGAAAGTATGGCGTGATATGCTCGTCCCGTCTCAGACCATATACAAATCTTAAACAATAGTTTTGAGATCGCTGGAGCATACCCGCCTGAGTCACAGTCATGTCATTGATCACTGAGTTGCAGTAACTAAAGTGAGGTAGTACAAGTGATTTGATCAAGTGCAGTTTAATATGTTGTGGCAGAAAGTTCTGTAATTTCTTCAGTGAGTGTATCGAGGCGAAAACCTTTTTGCATATGTCAGTAACTGCCTCATCCCATGTGAGTGTTGAATTGAAAGTCACAACAAGATTTTTAACTTTGTTATAGTACGGAAGGGCATTGCCACAAACAGTAATTGAATTGATGAGGTCAAAGTCAATTGAGTTACGAAGTCGAGCATGACAAGTCACCATTGGTTTAGTCTTGTCATGGTTTAGTCTCAGTCCATGTTTTTCAGTCCAAGCAACAATGTGATTTATGTCTTCGTTGATATTTCTGACACAGTCATTGACGTTGTTTGCATTAAAATGGTGATAGATTTGCAAGTCATCAGCATACATATGGTGCTTACAGTTGAGTTTATGTCATTTGCATACAGAACAAAGAGCAGAGGTACAAGGATTGATCCTTGAGGCACACCGCAAGTAACAGTCTCCCAGTCTGATCTCATGTCACCAAACTCCACAAGTTGCCGCCTATCTGATAGATATGATCTCAGCCATGCAAGTGCATTCAGGGAAAACCCTATGGCCCTTAATTTCTGAACTAATCTAATCTCTAACTAACTAATCTCATGAATGACGCTGTCAAATGCTTTGGAGAAATCAAATAAGGTAAGAATCGTTCCCTGTCGACAATCCATGGATAGTCTTAAGTCTTCAGTCACTCGGAGGAGTGCTGTTTCTGTACTGTGTGATGTTCTAAAACCGGATTGATAGTCAGACAAAATGTTGTTGTCAGTTATGTATTCAGTGATTTGACAGTGAACGATTTTTTCAAGGCCTTTAGATAGAGTGGGCAAAATACTTATCGGCCTGAAATCACGACATGTTGTCGGGGCTGAGACCTTGTTTAAGGGGCGGATGATGGCAGACTTCCACTGAGAAGGAAAATAACACAGTCTTAAAGATGCATTATAAATGTACGTAACAGTAGGGAGGATGGCAAATAGTATTTGTTTAATGAGGCGAATAGATATTCCATCAGAACCACCGACAGCATTGCTTCGAATTTTGCGGATAGCACACAGAACGTCAGATTGTATAACAGGTTTGAAATGAAACTCAGGGTATCCCAAATCAGGGATTGGGGAGTTAACTAAATAATTTAAGTAGCTATCAACCTGATGCTGGTTGATATGTTGACTGCAGGAAGAGAAGTAAACGTTTAATTCATTTAACGGAATATGCACTTTTTGATGATCAGATTGTTTCCCAAGCCCAAGACTTTTAACTTTACGCCATAGAATTTTTGAAGATTGTTTCTGATTTTCAAAAAGATTGCCTATGTATCTTAGCTTAGAATTTCGCAAGAGTTGTTTTACTCGATTCCGAAGATAACGATATTGCTGTTTCAGTTCAGGGTTTAGCGATCGCTTTGCTCTTCTAAATAAGCAATCACGCCTTGCCATCAAATTTTTAGCGAATTTCCCATAGGGAAGAAGCTATTACCGTAGGTCTCATGGCAAGAGTTAAGCCCGAGACCATGTTATTTTTTCTTCTTTAGGTGCCCAGAGACCAAAAACAATAGTCGTTAAAATTTTTATATATATATATATATATGTATATATATGTATATATATGTATATATATGTGTCTGTGAACACGATAACTCTCGTAAAAAAGGTCCGATCGAGACCAAATTTGGTAGAGACGTGTATTCCTACAAATGCTCGGACGAGTTCGTAAACCAGACATATCGGTCAATGGGAACGGGTAGTTTGGGGGGTTTTGTACCCCAAAATGGGTTTTTTTGCGTTTTTCACATGTAATTTTTAAAAATTTCTAATTTTATATTTCACCATTGGAATCAGCTTAAAAAACTACACAATTAAGTTCCTTAAAGTTTTTCTCTATCTTCAACGGTTACCGAGATATAAAAAATCTAAACACAGTACGTTGTATTTTTGAGGCTCCAATGTTAATCTTATGGAGGATTAAAAAAAATTAATTTTTCACTTATTATCTAATATTTTTGGATGAAACTTGATATTTAGCTTCATGTGGTTGAGATCCATACATTTGTGCTAAAAAATCATAGTTTATGTGTTTATCATGGCAGCAAACCTGCATACTCTTTTCCCATGTTAATCATACGGAGATTAGGCAAACTCCTATATTTATGGACAGATGTTGATGAAAGTTGGTATAAATGTTAAAAATAAAATTTTTGATGGTATAAATGGCTACTTTCAGTGTTCCTCACAGCAGCAAACCTACTCACTCTTTCCCATTTTAATCTTATGGAGAATAGGCAAAAATTCTCATGTTTATCGACAGATTTTGACCAAACTTGTCATATATTATTATTATTATATTATTGATTTGGAAATTCGCTGAGTACGCAGGTCTGCTGCGACGGGGGTATTTATTTCAGGCGTTATCCACGGAACAGGTTTTCGTTTTGTCATATATGTGTCTGTGAACACGATAACTCTCGTAAAAATGGTCCAATCGAGACCAAATTTGGTAGAGACGTGTATTCCTACAAATGCTCGGACGAGTTTGTAAACCAGACATATCGGTCAATGGGAACGGGTAGTTTGGGGGGGTTTTGTACCCCAAAATGGGTTTTTTTGCGTTTTTCACATGTAATTTTTAAAAATTTCTAATTTTATATTTCACCATTGGAATCAGCTTAAAAAACTACACAATTAAGTTCCTTAAAGTTTTTCTCTATCTCCAACGGTTACCGAGATATTAAAAAATCTAAACACAGTATGTTGTATTGTGGGGCTCCAATGTTAATCTTATGCAGGATAGGAAAAATTAATATTTCCCATATTAATCAATATTTTTGGATAAAACTTGATATTTAGTTTCATGTGGTTGAGGTATATCCATTTATTCATAAAAATCATAGTTTATGTGTTTATTATGGCAGCAAACCTGCATACTCTTTTCCCATATTAATCATATAGTGAATAGGCAAACTCCTTTATTTATGGACAGATGTTGATGAAAGTTGATATAAATGCTAAAAAATTTTATTGTTTACGCTAGAAAGACCTACTTTCAGCGTTCCTCACCGCAGCAAACCTGCATACTCTTTCCCAAGTTAATCTATGGAGATTAGGCAAACAATACTCATATTTATTGACAGATAATGATCAAACTATTCATATATTATTATTATTATTATGTTATTGATTTGGAAATTCGCTGAGTACGCAGGTCTGCTGCGACGGGGGTATTTTGAGAAACGTAGACACGATATCATTTGTCTCCATTGTAACCGACAAGATCATAGCCTTTGGAACTCCTCCTCTTCTAGGTAGCTACATGGACGTAACATTTGGAGTTGACAACTCTTAAATCTTTGATTCTTGGTTTCTGGCCAAACAAAAATTCATGAGGCTATTTATTGCTAACTGGCGACTTTCCCACATGGTTTAGAACGTAGCCAGCAGTAGTAACAAGTTCCGCCCAAATTGCTGCCGGAAACGTAACATGGGAATTTGCATACTTAAATGTTTGGGCTATTTCGACAATAGTTCTGTGTTCACGCTCCACAGCACCATTTTGTTCAGACGTGTATGGAGCCATTAAACGTTTGTTTACTCCATATTCCCTGAGAATTCTACGAACTTCACCATTGTCAAATTTACAACCATTGTAACTCAGAAATTCCCTTACATAGTGGTCAAGTGTACGAGCTTTGGCCAGCATTTCACGTGATGCCTCCTTAACATCTAACTTTTGACGTGTGATGAAAAAGTGTCTATATCTGGTATTATGATCTTTGATGACAATCAAGTAGCAATGACCACTAAAAGATGAGTCAAAGGGGCCGCAGACATATCGGTACAATATCTCACCAGGAGCTGAAGGTCGTACTCTTGATCCAAATGGTAAACGATGTGCTTTACCAAATTGACAAAGACCGCAGATTTTTCTATCAATTGCTATCAATCTACAATCAGTATTAGTAGATTCAAACTTACTTTCTCGATTCTGATCATGAGCAGCTAGTACAGGCACAAAGTTTCATGAAATGTCGGGAATATACCAGACGTCATTGAGAGTAAATGTTCTCAAATTTCCCTTATCGCAGTTTGAAACTTCAATCTATACGCTTCCGAGGAAATTATCAACTGTTTGAATTTTTTAGTTTTCAATCCAGCAGCAAATTCACGGTGTTGATTTTTCAATCAAGACAGCACCGTTGGAGCATCCTCAGTGTCATTCCATTCCATGCTGAAGTAATTTAGACATTATCGAAACAACTGATCCTCTGCCTTGTTGTCAAACTTCTCGACCAAAATATCCCACGCTTCCTTAGTTGATATTCTTTGATGAAATTCATCACTTACACATTGTGATATGATAATTTTCGCCTGATTTGCCGATCTATTGTATTTCTTTAGTTCTTTTTTCTCAGCTTCAGTAGATGACTCAGAAATAGAAGCTTTGACTTTCGTTCCTTCAACGATATCAACCGCGTCAAATAGCTCTAGAACATCTAAAATTCTATCCTTCCACATAGGCCAGTCCTCTGCTCCTTTCATTAGTTTGATACCTTCCACATATTCTATTTTTGAACACTACACCCACCGACCGTAGCTTACAATTATCCACAATTCGTGACCTCAAAGTAGCTGGATTACAGGACGACGCTACTGTCCCAAGACCTAATATTTAGGTCACTTTAACTTATCTCGTCCATTTGAGCTGATTGATCCTAAATGATTTTTTTTTTTTTTAGGCTGTAGTTAGTAGTTATTTACTATTAATTAAAGTTAGTAGTTGTTTATAAGGAATCAAGATTTTTCTCATGTATTTTAAGGGTTTTAGGTTTGAACTTCCTTTATAAACGAAAATTGAAAGCAATCCTACAAACTTCTGTTAATTTTTTTACTAGTTTAGTACTAACAGATTGCATATTTAGTGTAAGTATCATGTAAAACTACTAATAAAGTGTAAAGTATAAGCAATTTTTGGGCCTTACCCTGAGTACTGAGTCATGACAGAGGGTGTGAGACGTGAGAGGAGCAAGAGGCGTGGTGCGGCTCCACTGCGGGAACTGAGACGTCAATGGAGGGAGACGAGCACTTCCTGTTGGCGAGGGCTCTAAGTCTGCCATCACATCATAAGCTGCCAAACAATCTAACATTAAACAATTGAAACTAACTCAGTTAATCAATCACACTTATCCTCTCCCATTCCGGGTCTGGAAGTTCACTAGGCCTAGCTATCTTCTTCTGTCCCTCCAAATAGTACCATTGCACTCCTCTTGCTTCCACATATCCTCTCACCTTCTTCTATATCTTCCTCTTGACCATCTACTGTTCATTTGAAACTCACTGACTTTTTTGGGATTCTATCAATTTCCACTCTTTTTAAGTGACCAAACCTAACTAGTTGTAGTCATGCCCCCCTTCATGAAGCTAAATAACAAAATCTTGAGATCTAAATGTCTAAAAGTGTGTAGGTGATATGTCTTCGGACAAGGAGAGTCGATCATCCAAATTACTGGGACCAGGGGTGATTGCGATAAATTAAATTGTTTGACTAATGAAACTCCAAAAATTGTTTCATAATAAAAACCGATAGGGCCTAATCATACAAAATTCCTATAAAACTGATTGATATGATGATATGTATGATTAATATTTGATATGTTACTAGATTTTATAGATGTGCTTTACCTGAGAGAAAACAATACTTTTTAACCATAAATATGTTAATTTTCAAAAATTAATGTAAACAAGAATGGTTTAATATGTTTAACAATGGCAGTAGAATATTAGTAAACACTATAGAGTTTACAAGTAATATTTTATCGTAAAAAATTATCATATTTAGAAGTATTTTAAATTGCATAATGCTTTTAAATTCTCTTTATATGTAAAAGCAATCACTAATTTTACACCAGTCCTTAGGCATTCATATAATTGATAGTTCGGTTAACTGGCTTTTGGATGGTAACATTCTGCTGTACATGATGTTTTCTCATTAGTCATTTATCTAAATCCATATGGTTATCATAGATACTTTTTCATCAATTAATTACCTAATTTATTATGTTTTATTTACTAACCTATTTTTGTGGTGAACTTTTCTAAAGAATTATGAGGAGGAACAGAATCAAATCTGTTAAGAGTTGGACATTGGGCAAAAAACCCCCTATATTTATGATTTTCTTTCAGTTATGCCTCTCTCGTTCCTGCTTGGATTACATCAGTCCTCTTTTTGCATTTCCATCTATTTTTAAAAATTTGCTTTTGAATAACTATTAATTTGTTTAAATTAATATCAAAACGTTAAAAAAATGAATTACTGAAGCAAAAATTTGTTGTGAAACAGATGATAAAAATTAAATACTTTGACACAGCAGATTTGCGTACTCAGCGAATTTCCGAATCAATAATAATATATCACAGGTTTTGATCAATGTCCGTAATAAATAAAACATTTTGCCTATTCTCCATACGATTAACATGGGAAAGAGAATGCAGGTTTGCTGTTGTGTAGAATGAAAAGTAGGCATTTTTACAATAAACTATTTTTATTTTGATCATATACCAAGTTTTATCAATGTCTGTCCATAAATAAATGAGTTTGTCTATTCTGCATAAGATTAACATGGGAAAGAGTAAGTAGGTTTTCTGCTGTAAGGAACACTGAAAGTAGGCGTTTCTACCATTAAAAAATTTTATTTTGACTATGTACATTAAGTGTCATCAACATCATTCCATAAATAAAGTAATTTGCCTATTCTCTTTATGATTGACATGGGAAAAGAGTATGTAGATTAGCTGTCATGATAAACACATAAAATATGGTTTTTAAGCATAAATGGATTGATCTTAACCACATGAAACTAAATATCAAGTTTCATCCAAAAATATTGATTGATAAGTGAAATATTAATTTTTTTCTTATCCTACTTAATATTAACATTGAAGCCCCCATTAACCGTTGGAGATAAAGAAAAACTTTAAGGAACCAAATTGTGTTTTTTTAAGCTGATTCTAATGGTGATCAAATTAAAACATTTTTTATTTTCATATGAGAAATGCAAAAAAAATAAATTTTTGAGTACAAAACCCCCCCAACTACCCGTTCCGATTGACCGATATGTCTGGTTTACGAACTCGTCTCAGCAAATGTAGGAATACACGTCTACCAAATTTGGTCTTGATCGGACTATTTTTACGAGAGATCGTGTTCACAGACACACACACATATATACAGAGTGTTCATTAAAGTCGGGCACAAACTTCGAGGGGAGATAGTACTCATCAATATAAACAAAAAATTTCCTAAAAACATATATCGAAAGTCGAAAGATCCTTTGTTTAGCCGCTAGCCGCCATTTTGTATTTTATACAAAAAACTATATATATCAAAAACTGTATATATATATATATATATATATATATATATTCAACTTCATATTTAGGCTACAAGGCTATAAAGCAAGGAGGGCTGCTATTATAATTGTTACGTAAACATAAACATTTGAAACACAGTACCCTTTTTTAAATTTTAATTGAAATTTAAATACCCCCATCGCAGCAGACCTGCATACCATACTCAGCGAATTTCCAAATCAATAGTATAATAATATTATTAGTAATATATATGACAAGGTTAATCAATATCTGTCGATAAATATGAGAGTTATTTGCCTATTCTCTGTAAGATTAACATGGGAAAGAGTATGTAGGTTTGCTGCTGTGAGGAACTTTGAAAGTAGGCATTTTAGCTCATAATATTTTTACTTTGACCATTTATACCAAGTTTCATAGACATCTGTCCATAAATAAAGTTTGCCTGTTTCCCATATGATTTACATGGGAAAAGAGTAGGCGGATTAGCTACTATGATAAACATATAATCTATGATTTTTAAGCATTTGAAGCATAAGATCTCAACCATTTGAAGGTCCGGTCCATTTGAACCCAGTTTGATCCAAAAATATTGATTGATAAGTGAAATATTAATTTTTCCTCATCCTCCAAAAGATTAACATTTGAGCCCCAAAATACAACGTACTGTCTTTAGATTTTTTAATATCTCAGTAACCGTTGGAGATAGAGAAAAGCTTTAAGGAACTAGGCAAACTCCTTTATTTATGGACAGATGTCTATGAAACTTGGTATAAATGGTCAAAGTAAAAATATTATATGCTAAAAATGTCTACTTTCAATGTTGCTCACATCAACAAACCTGCATACTCGTTTTCCATGTTAATCTTATATAGGGAATATTTAAACTCCTTTATTTATGGACAGATGTTGATAAAAGTTGGTATAGATTGTCAAAATAAAAATTGTTTATGCTATAAAAGCCTAGTTTCAGTGTTTCTCACTGCGGCAAACCTGCATATTCTTTCCCATGTTAATCTTATGGAGAATAGGCAAATAACTAACTCATATATATTTATCGATAGATATTGATAAAACTTGACATATTATATTATTATTATTATATTATTGATAATTATTGGAAATTCGCTGAGTACGCAGGTCTGCTGCGACAGGGGCATTTATTATTATTATGTTAATTTCTTTTTCCTACCTTGTTGTGTGATGATTTTTAGTTTTAGTGTTACAAATATTACAGTGTGTGGATCACTATTATTAAATAGTATGTAATGAACTCAAAAGTATTTTAAGGAGGTTTATTTATGTTAGCTGACCACTAAGCACAGTCAGCTTTTTATCCCATAGGACTTTGTTAATGACATTTGTTTTGTAAATAATTGCTGGAATAAATCACAATTATCATATGTATTTGCTCACTCCATATGGGAAGTAGTCATTTTGTGGGACAAGTTTATCTCCTCTACGTCCATAAACATTCTCACGCCATTCACCTTCTAAAAAAACAAAATTAAATATGGATGAAAGGTTTGTTATGAGTATAAAATAATGACACTTAATATTTAAAAAATCATCTTCTACAATTGAACAAAAACCCCCACATGTATTCCAGGTGTGTTGCAAAATGTATCTAAACCAGAGTTATTAGTTAATGGCTATGCTACTTGGTAAACTATTTTCACATTAATAGGGTAGAAAGTTACTTCCAGCAGTTTTTTTTCATGACTATATGAGGAATTATAAATATTACCAATGTGAATTTTCATTCTAATTTCAATGAGAAAGTTACCATTACTCAGGATCGTTTGAAAACTTAGTAATTCAGATATCACTCTTAAGACCATTTTTCGGGTTTAGAAACTACCATAGTGGATGGTTTAATTTTAAATTTAATCTTGATAAAATATTTTTTCCACCGTTCTTCAGGGATAAATTAAAAATTAACTCTAACCTTAATTTAAAACCATGTAATAACTTGGAAACATGATTTGCTTTTAAACAATGCATGTCCTACTATTAACAGTGTGCAAATTGCATTGTGTTACAAATTACAGTGTTTTCATAGTAAAATAATATACAAACATACAATGGTTTTAAAATATATAACACTGACAATTTCAAAAAATACTAAGATAAACTCTTCATTTAAAATATACCGTTTGAAGTGTAGTAAAATGTATTTAAGGTTTACTGCAAAATGTAACTAATCCATAATTATTATTTCTAAATAGCCATGTCGCTTAGTAAATCATTTTATTATTATGATGGAAAAGGAGGTTAGAGACCAACTGCCTTTTCAGTTGATTCTCTAATATAGTGAATTATCAATAATCTATTCTTTTAATGTAACTAAGGCCAATTTAATGCTCTATAACTATCACATTAGTAAAATAGATTATCTTATGAAATAGCAAATGACTTGCATTATAACAGTTATTTTTAAAGACACTAATAACCTAAATACCAATATATATATATTTACTCCTTTAAAATACAGAATTTATTCAACTAAACAATCTATATATTCATTAACTTTGACTTATTCATCAGTTTTGTACAGATTAAAATTATCAATAAAATTTGTAGACCAAAAGCATTACAAGTATGAATATACTACCTAAAAACTAAGTTTCATATTGACTTCATGTAGCCAAAAAAAAACTTAGGTTTACAAGAAATTTAACACAATCATATTACACCTTATTAGTAAATTGCCTACTGCGAAAAAATAATTCTTATCATTGTTACTCCAACACAATCATCAATATATACATTCAAAAACCAATTGATTTGGTTGTCATGGCAATGCAGTAATCAACCATAATACCAATCATGACTTCCGAAATTTTATTCAACCACGGGTCCAAGACATTATAAGAACTGAATACGGGATCTAGTACTGTACCTCATTTCGGCCTGTATAGACGTAGTATAATAAACTATCAGATTTTTTAGGTTAATTTCTTTTAATATGCACCAACAACCCAACATGATATTTATGTAGCAATGATTCAACATAGCAGACAGTCCGAGGTACATTTTACATCCACATCGGCCGAGTGTAAAATACAAAAAACTCGTTCCTTATAATATGATAGAGTAGTAAATTTTTCATTATTCGTGAATTTTCTTTTAGCTATTAGCTCGTAGTTTATTACAATGCTTTAGTAAATTATAGTGAATGATCATGTAGTCTGTCCTACGACATACAGCATCATATCGTATGCTGCATCTCACGACTAATTCACGTACTCACAATTTTGCAAGAGAGTGAAAGTGTACGGCAACAACAGCCCGCGGTATCCGTACTCTTTGTGTCTTCCGTGTTCATTTATGCTGATATTTTTCAATCTTCAATAATGTGTTCTACCAGAGAGGAACGGATAGTAAAGTACTTTACTATCCGTTCGTCTATGGTTATACTACACATACATACAATATTGTACACAGTTTATAAAAAGCTCATACCGTACCATATACTACCGGAGTAAAGTACTTTACTATCCGTTTATCTATGGTTCTACCACACATACATACATTATTGTACACAGTTTATAAAAAGCTCATACCTTACCACATGCACGGATAATACACGTGGTTGTAGACCAAACCAGAAAAATTATCGACATTATATTTCATCTGATCAGTACGGTACATTTAGACATGCTCGTGGCCTGAATTGTGCAAGCTTATTTCTTATTTCTCTAACATTATGTTTGATATACAAGTTGATTTTATTGACATGATCTTGGCTAGGCTATGGGGGTATTGAGATTCCGTCAAACCAGAATTTTAAACGACAGTGACGTCATATAGCTATAAGGACAACAGCTGTTTCGAAAGTTAATTCAATGAATTATCGGGATTCAGTAAATCCTAATTTATAATTGTATATCAAGTAACAAATTTTTTAAATCCGAAATTGCTTACAAGCATTGAATAAGTCCACTTAAAACACTTTGAGGACCGGGCAAAAAGTATGTCCAAAACTGCAACCCAATTTTTTGCTAGAGTCTCCCAAAACTGCACACTCCAAATAATGGCTATTTTTCAAAGGATCGATAAAAATTTATACTTTCCCTAGTTGTCTTACTAGCAACATGATTATTTCATCAGATTGTAATGCATTAATTGTTCTATACTAATATGCAAGTAGAAATTAATAATTACAAAAATTAAAAATTAGAAAAAATCAAATTTTGATAGTTTTTGTTATTTTTTACATAAATATACATATTCAACACAATAAACGAAAGAATAAAAACATATTTTTACTGTTGGAAAAAAATTTAGTTCTAAAATATCGTTTCAGCTAACGATGGCCACCGTTCATAACATGCTTGTTAGTAGCATATGTTAAAAGTTTCAATATATTTGGTAAGCTATTTATAAAATTATAGGTATTTTATTGTTGTTTTGCAGAATTAACAACGGCATTTATACAGGAATACATATTATTTTCATTAAATTCATTATTGACATTGATATGTCCAGAAATGAACGGATAGTAAAATTTACTATCCGTTGCTCTCTGATATGTCTTAGCTCTGGGGGGTGTTGGCAATATGCACGACCAAAATTTGAAACAGTGACGTCATTTGGTTAGTGGCTTCATAGGTTGGTTGTAAGAAAAAAGCTGTTTAGTTGAACTGAACACATTCCTTGTAGACTTATCCATCTAATCTAATCTATTCCCCACAAGCAGGAAGTAAATACAATATTTTTACATTATATATTTATACACCACAAAATAATTACTATAACCTAAATGCACTGTGAGTACTGACGAATATTATTGTATAGTACTAAAACATTAATATGAAAATAGTTATTGATAGAAATGCACTTATAGAAATAAAAAAAAGTAGTAAAGTTTGCCGTTCAGATTTCGACCGCCCGGTTTCACTAGTGAATGAAAGCGACCGTCCAAAATATCAACTCCCCGGTCCTCAAAGAGACTAACAGAATCAATAAAATAATTATACATTGATAGAGAGTATGATGATACATATAAAATAATTCACTTCTAATTTATTGTTTAAAAATTCCCCATATCACCACACACATACTTATCAATAATGTATGGTAAGCTTTTTTACAAGAACACTCTTTAAATTACGTTTAAATATTGCAATGTTTGATTGTGTTTGCAGTTTTAGGGGAAGAACGTTGAATAATGAAATTGCCGGGTAAAGGGTGTATTTTTTAATATGTAGTTTATATATATATCGGGAGATATATCAATTACGTTTGAAATGATAAAATGAATCTCTGGACAAATAAGTTGAAAATACCAATCGAACATCTCTTCACTTAATTAGAATGTGAATGACCATACAAGTCATTAACATTCTGGTAATTAAACTGATAAAATGGATTTTCCGTTAGAGTAATTATAACTAATTTTTAGATGCTACGAGTTTACTTGGGGGGGTTCCTTTAATGTCCTGATTCTAAGGATTTTCTCCACTACTAGTCCTTTCAGCAAGCTGTGCAAAGAGCAGCTAAGTTCCCTTGCAGTACGGTCACGAGAAAGGGCTATCAACATCATAACAGACAGTACAGAATTAGAGTTATGTAGTCTCTTGAGAAAATACGTTGAAAAACAATAAGGTAACGTTTTGCAATTTAAACACAACCTTCAGGGGGCTGGAAGAGCCACTCGAAGCTTTTCCTATTCTGACAAAAGGTGAACGGATAGTAAAGTGAAGTAATAGTTAAAAACTTTAGCATCCGTTCCTCTATATAATCTAATCTCTAGGTTGTATTCACAAATCATTGTTAGTTGAGCTAAATCATCTTCTTTCTTCCTCAGATAGAAGGATGGTTTTTAGACTCTCAGGGTCACCATGAATGATTAAATTACGTGATTGGTTGGATCTCTAGTTTATTTCAGATAATATGTCCGGATAATACTTTCCCATAGGGAAGAAGATATTACCGTAGGTCTCATGGCAAGACTTAAGCCCACCAAGTTATTTTTTCAACTTTAGGTGCCCAGAGGCCAAAAACAATAGTCATTGCAATTTATATATACATATCATATATATATGTGTGTGTGTGTGTATATATATATATGTGTGTATATATATATGTATACATATACACACACACGATGTGTGTGTATGTGTCTGTGAACCTGATAACTCTTGTTAAAATGGTCTGATCGGGACCAAATTTGGTAGAGACGAGTATTCCTACATTTGTTCAGACGAGATCGTAAACCAGACATATCGGTCAAACGGAACGGGTAGTTTAGGGAGGTTTGTACTCAAAAATTGGGTTTTTTAGCGAATTTCCCATAGGGAAGAAGCTATTACCGTAGGTCTCATGGCGAGACTTAAGCCCGGGACCATGTTATTTTTTCTTCTTTAGGTGCCCAGAGTCCAAAAACAATAGTTGTTAAAATATATATATATGTGTGTGTGTGTGTGTGTGTCTGTGAACACGATAACTCTCGTAAAAATGGTCCGATTGAGCCAAATTTGATACTACAAATGCTCAGACGAGTTCAAAAACCATACAATGGGTCAATGGGAACGGGTAGTTTGGGGGGGTTTTGTACCCCAAAATGGGGTTTTTTGCGTTTTTCACATGTAATTTTTAAAAATTCATAATTTTATATTTCAAAATTGAAATCAGCTTAAAAAACTACAGAATTAAGTTCCTTAATGTTTTTCTCTATCTCCAACGGTTACCGAGATATTAAAAGATCTAAACACAGTATGTTGTATTGTGGGGCTCCAATGTTAATCTTACGGAGGATAGGGAAAAATTAATATTTCCCATATTAATCAATATTATTGGATAAAACTTGATATTTAGCTTCATGTGGTTGAGGTGTATCCATTTATGCTTAAAAATCATAGTTGATGTGTTTATCATGGCAGCAAACCTGCATACTCTTTTCCCATATTAATCATATAGTGAATAGGCAAACTCCTTTATTTATGGACAGATGTTGATGAAAGTTGATATAAATGCTCAAAAAATTAATTGTTTACGCTAGAAATACCTACTTTCAGCGTTCCTCACAGCAGCAAACCTGCATTCTCTTTCCCATGTTAATCTATGGAGAGTAGGCAAATAATACTCATATTTATTGACAGATAATGAATGATCAAACTAGTCATATATTATTATTATTATGTTATTGATTTGGGAATTCGCTGAGTACGCAGGTCTGCTGCGACAGGGTATTTCTATTTTAATATGTAATTAAAAAATTTTTAGATTTTATCTTTCACCATTAGAATCAGCTCAAAAACTTCACAATTTAGTTCCTTAAAGTTTTTCTCTATCTCCAATGGTTATTGAGATATTAAAAAATCTAAACACAGTACGTTGTACTTTGGGGCTCCAATCCAATACTATAATAGGAGCAAGGTTTGTAAATATATATTTGCACACGGATCTCGAAAACGGCTCTAAGGAATTTCTTTATGTTTTGGAAATAACTAATTTCCGAGTAGAAAATAAGTTCTAGATAGGTCTAATGTCCAGGAAAATTCTTATTTTCTTGCAATATTAAGTTTAAAATCTAAAAATTTAACATTACCCTTACGGAGAGTCAAATAATCTGTTTATAAACGTTTGACATTTATTGATTGAAGATGGTGGGGAAAAATATTGAATAGAGGTTTTTCATAAATATTTATTTTATGTATGTAATAAATGCAAAATTATCAGGTTACTAAACAATTTGTAAAAACTGAAGGGTAACATAATTGTGCTATATAAAAGCAGAAAAAAGTATTTCCAAAATCTTCTGTGTTTTGATAGAAAACGTATTCGTTGTATTGCTTGAAGCCACTGTAACAAACCAATTAATAGGTGTAAATTAAACTTCTCTTTTGCTTTTCAATCCTCATTCCGTTTCTAACAAAATCAGTTGATTATAGGCTAATAATAACTGTATGGATAATTAAACAGTGAATGATCAGCCAAAACAATTGAGGATAGCTAAAAGACCTTAAACTGTGTTGCTTATTTGGTAGACGCCGTGGTCCAGTGGTAGCGCTTTGGCCTCGTAATCCAGAGGTCGCGAGGTTCCATCCCCGTCAAGAGCAATACTTTTTGTCCATTGCATAATTAATTATGGTGTATTTAATCGGTTTTATTTAAACCACATAAATGTTTTCATTGAGTAATAAATGTGTTTATTTTTCTACATGTCTTATTCTAAATGAGCAAAGCTCGGTGACCAGGTACTGTTAATCTTATGGAGGATAAGGAAAAATTAATATTTCCTATATCAATCAATATTTTTAAATTAAACTTGGTATTTACCTTCATGTAGTTGAGATTTATGCATTTATGCTTAAAAATCATAGTTTATGTGTTTATTATGCCAGCAAACCTGCTTGCATAACCCCGATGTTATGAGAAATGCGGGAGGTGTCATTTTGTTTATCTCATTAAGGACTATAAATCATATAATCTTCAATATTCGCCGTTGGAGTTGTTTTACAGTAATTTTCATTTTACGTGTTTTTGGGGTAAAATACCCTTAAAAATAAAAAAATGTGTCAAAGATACCATGGATTTCTACCTACATACCAAACTTCATGAACATTGGACCCCTAATCTCTTGTCTAGGCTTATACACATCCCCACATACGCAGACGTTACTCTAAAAACCACTCTTTCCGATTCAGGGGGCACTAAAATGGATATATCTACCAGAAACTCAAACTTTAAAATTCTAAAAAAAACAATACTTTCTCATTTCACTATCGTATAGGAGGAGAAAGAATAAATCAAAATATATTTACAGTATATGATTTTATTTTCTGATTATTCTATGCTTAGGTCTTTTTTGGATTGGTGCAGCTGCCTGCACTCCAATGAAAGGTGTTTTTAAAAACTCCAAAAATTTGAATTGTACTGTGAATTTCAATAAACTAAAAATGGCATATTTTAAAAAAAGAAAAATAATTATTCAAGTTTTTAGTAAATTAAAACTTGCAAAAATATTATGACGATAATGATCTAACTTATTTAGACCCAGAAATACAAAATACAGTATGAATAATGTTTGTATTTGAGGAGGTAAAGCTTAGTGGAGAAATTAGCAAAATGGATAGTATTGGACAATTTAACTTGAGAAATGGCGTGGTAGAGGTGTCACTGAGAGAGAGAGAGAGAGAGAGAGAGAGGGACGCGGACTCACACTGATATGAACACTCAAATTAAAGACGTTGTGACTCACCATTGTTCCAGAGGGTTTAGAGGGTTGACGTAGAGAATCCCAATGTAGACCATGGACCTGGATGGACGTGGGCTGCCAGCAACGGAGGTCTCAGGACATCTATGGGTTGGTGGCTGGACCGGATGAGTCCTGTTGGCGGTGATGAGGAACGCTGGGGGAGGTGTGCGCACACCAGGGGGTGTCACTGACCACAAGGGAGTGAAGAGTCACCAGGGGGGTTGTTGGAGATGACGCAGCACTGATGAGGTCTTGGTGGCGGCACTTAAGAATCATTTGCATTTTACTTAATTTAGATTTGAACTGTATTTTCGTATGTGCTTCATTTTGTAAATATGTGTGATTTCTACATATTGTTTCTGTTGAGAATGTATGATTATTTATACATGTTTACAGTGCTAAAGTTTTGGCACCTGCTGGCCAAAGCCGAATTCATCTGAGGTACGAGTACTTTGTTTGCACTTCTTGTGTTGTACTGGTGAACCACATTGTTTGGAAAAAAGATTTCCCAATTATTTTTCACCAGAATGGCAGATTCAAGAATAAATGGTGATGGAAGGGTTAATATTACCTTAAACCCCTATTTTGAATTTTAATTTACGAGGCTTATTAAATTATTCTTGGTCATCTTAATTTTAAATTTTGTATTATTAGTTTTAAAACGATACATTGTATCAGTTTAAAAAGGAATTAAATATATGTTACTTCTTAATTGAGTGTTATGAGTGAATTTATTGAACACTTGAAAGGCTGATACCATCCGTTGCATTTAATTTTAATAAGCATCAAGTTAGATATTGGGTACTCAATATATAAAAGAGCCTGAATTCTCATCTCAAATGTAAAATTTAGAGAATACTTTTGAAGAAAATGTTTTGCTATATTATAATCTACCAGTAGATTATAAGAAGGGTATTAACCCTTAATTACTATCCGCGGTACTCAAACAGCTGGGAAAATTGTTTTTTTCACTGTTCCTGTATAGTCGCACCCCTGGTTACCTCTACCCTAGAACCTTCCTGCCACATTATCACCAGTCAGTAATGCAAATGGTGTTACAAAAGAAGGTACCCTCTGAGAGTTATTGATGTCAAGCGGCCTCGGAGACCGCCGAAAGTAACAGTGTCACACCAAAAGCGGTCTAATAGACTGTTGATAGTGAATGTGTAACTATTTAAATTGATGCATTTGCTTGATAATTGATAGTTCAATTGTCAGGTAAGTCTTTTTGTAGAAGGTTTTGTTTGGTAAAAAATATTGTTTTAAGAACTTTTTTTTAAGTGTGCTTTGTAGTAAAGAAAAGGTTGGCTTTAGAAAAGGATTTTTTTAGATTATTAGTCTTTAGTTATAAACTAATTTTCAATAAACCTTTTGAATTGAAATGTATCTATTATTGTTTATCCTTTTAAGAAATTATATATTAGAGATAAATGAATAAACATCTTCGAATAAAACAGAGCAATAAAAACAAAAGCAGATGAATAATATTTATAAGAATAAAATATATGTAAAATATTTTATTTTTTATAAAAAATTCATTTAATGTGCTTTACCTTGTTCATACATATTTTTAAGTAATTATTCATGTTTACAGTCCCCAATAGAATTCAATATTTTAATAAACATATACATTGCGGTCTCAAGAGACCATAGTATAGTTTTAATGAATTTTTAGCGAATTTCCCATAGGGAAGAAGCTATTACCGTAGGTCTCATGGTAAGACTTAAGCCCGGGACCATGTTATTTTTTCGTCTTTAGGTGCCCAGAGACCAAAAACAATAGTCGTTAAAATTTTTATATATGTATATATATATATGTGTCTGTGAACACGATAACTCTCGTAAAAATGGTCCGATCGAGACCAAATTTGGTATTCCTACAAATGCTCAGACGAGTTCGTAAACCAGACATATCGGTCAATAGGAACGGGTAGTTTAGGGGGGTTTTGTACCCCAAAATGGGGTTTTTTGGGTTTTTCCCATATAATTTTTAAAAATTTATAATTTTATATTTCACCATTGGAATCAGCTTAAAAAACTACACAATTAAGTTCCTTAAAGTTTTTCTCTATCTTCAACGGTTACCGAGATATTAAAAAATCTAAACACAGTACGGTGTATTGTGGGGCTCCAATGTTAATCTTACGGAGGATAGGGAAAAATTAATATTTCCCATATATTTAATATTTCCAATATTTTTTTATGAAACTTGATATTTAGCTTCATGTGGTTGAAATCTATCCTTTTATGCTTAAAAATCATAGTTTATGTGTTTATCATGGCAGCAAACCTGCATACTCTTTTCTCATATTAATCATATAGGGAATAGGCAAACTCCTTTATTTATGGACATATGTTGATGAAACTTGGTATAATTAGTTAAAATAAAAATTATTTATGGTAGAAATAACTACTTTCAGTGTTCCTCACAGCAGCTAACCTGCACACTCTTTCCCATGTTAATCTTATGGAAAATAGGCAAATAATTCTCACGTTTATGGAAAGATTTTTATAAAACTTGTCATATTTTATTATTATTATTATTATATTGATTTGGAAATTCGCTGAGTACGCAGATCTGCTGCGACGGGGGTATATATGTAATTTATCTTCTTGTTTAAGGTAAGGAGGGCTACTATTATAATTGTTACTAATGTAAAAAACATTTAAAAACACAGTGCCCTTTTTTATTGAAATTTATTAAACCGACATGTTTCGTACCCTAAGGACATTTTCATAAGTTCACTTAACCTATATTAAAATTATTGTTAAATGTAAATAAATGTTTGATATCTTTATCAGCAGCTGATTTTTATGTAGTCCTGGGGTGTAGTTGTATAATTTTTTCTAATATAATATTTTTTGTGTTTGTTTGCATTTTATTAATTAACCTGTTGGGTTGTGTCTTGTAGTTTTTGAAAATGTGTAATTCTTCTTTTACGTCTAATTTCGTGCTCTTTGTTCCAAATTCAATTATATCAAGGTCATCTTGTAAACTTTTAAAATTGTGATGGTTCTTTATCATATGTTCTTTATATATATATATGTGTGTGTGTGTGTGTGTGTCTGTGAACACGATATCTCTCGTAAAAATGGTCCGATCAAGACCAAATTTGGTAGAGACGTGTATTCCTACAAATGCTCGGACGAGTTCGTAAACCAGACATATCGGTCAATGGGAACGAGTAGTTTGGGGGGGGTTTTGTACCCCAAAATGGGGGTTTTTGCGTTTTTCACATATAATTGAAAAAAATTTCTAATTTTATATTTCACTATTGGAATCAGCTTAAAGAAACTACACAAGTTTTCTGATTTTTTCAAAAATTGGATTGTTTTAGCGAATTTCCCATAGGGAAGAAGCTATTACCGTAGGTCTCATCAAATTAACGAAAATGTTTTATTTTTTTCTTTTAGGTGCCCAGAGACAAAAACAATAGTCGTTAAAATTTTATATATATAATATATATGTATATATATAAAAAATATAAATATATATATATGTGTCTGTGAACACGATAACTCTCGTAAAAATTCGATCGAGACCAAATTTGGTAGAGACGTGTATTCCTACAAATGCTCGGACGAGTTCGTAAACCAGACATATCGGTCAATGGGAACGGGTAGTTTGGGGGGTTTTGTACCCCAAAATGCGGTTTTTTGCGTTTTTCACGTGTAATTTTTTAAAATTTCTGATTTTATATTTCACCATTGGAATCACCTTTAAAAACTACACAATTAAGTTCCTTAAAGTTTTTCTCTAACTTCAACGGTTACCGAGATATAAAAAAATCTAAACACAGTACGTTGTATTGTGGGGCTCCAATGTTAATCTTATGGAGGATTAAAAAAAATTAATTTTTCACTTATTATCTAATATTTTTGGATGAAACTTGATATTTAGCTTCATGTGGTTGAGATCCATACATTTGTGCTAAAAAATTATAGTTTATGTGTTTATCATGGCAGCAAACCTGCATACTCTTTTCCCATGTTAATCATATAGGGAATAGGCAAAGTCCTTTATTTATGGACAGATGTTGATGAAAGTTGGTATAAATGTTAAAAATAAAAATTTTATGCTAGAAATGCCTACTTTCAGTGTTCCTCACAGCAGCGAACCTGCACACTCTTTCCCATGTTAAGCTTATGGAGAATAGGCAAATAATTCTCACGTTTATTGACAGATTTTTATAAAACTTGTCAAATATTATTATTATATATTTGATTTGGGAATTCGCTGAGTACGCAGGTCTGCTGCGACGGGGGTATTTTGTTATGTGGCTGTTCAAAATGTTTTGAGGGTCAGTTTTTTGTCCTGAATAAACATATGTGACCCTCAAAACTAACTGATCAACTAACTGACCCTCAAAACATTTTGAACAGCCACATAACAAATAAACGGTACCAGTGGACTGACACATACTTTCTCCCTTAAGTAAATTTAAAAAAGACAATCTGTAATAAAACTATCATGTTCTAAAAAGTAATTCTAAATATCATTTAATAATTTATTGTTCAAATGGTATGGGGAACCCCCCCCCTCGGTAATACCAAGCTTTTTTGAGCTGGTTTTGTTTGGTGATTTGACCTTACACTTCATACCAAGTTTCATGGAAAACGGGTGGAAAGTAAGGAAGAAATTGATTTTTTTACATTTTCCATAAGAATAACATTGGGCGCTGTCAGACAACGTTCTGCGTTTATCGTGGACAGTAAATTTAACTTTTCTCTGGAACCGTTAGTCGTAGACAAATAATTCAAAATACTAATTTGTTTAGTTTTTTAAGCTGGTTTCAATGGTACCAGTCAAGTTATACTTTACTTTTATTGTTTTCGCTGAAAATTTAAAAATTTGATTTTTTTGACATTTAAAAGCCCATAACTTTTGAACCGTCATTTTTACAGACATGCGGGCGGTGTCAAATTATTTAGTGCTCTGTGCACTATAAACTATCAAATTTTAATCAAAATCGTTAGAGCCGTTTTTGAGAAATTTGGATTTTTCACGTTTTTTAAGGGTTTTTGGGGGTGAACTACCCTTAAAAATCAAAAATTCAAAAAAATGAAAAAAACGCCTGGAGATACCGTGAATATATACATACATGCCAAATTTCATCTAAAGCGGACCAACGGGGTAGGCTGTGGCACTGTACACATCCAGACACACACACACACACACACACACACGGACGGACAGACATCACGTCAAAACCCACTTTTTTGGATTCAGGGAACCCCAAAACGGATATATCCACCCTCAACTCAAATTCGAAAATTTTGACGAAAACAATACTTTCTCCATATACTATGTATAAGGGGAGAAAGTAAAAACAATCCAATTTTTGAAAAAATCAGAAAACTCAAACAAAACATATAATCACATTTTACATTGATATAGATACAACAGTTTTTAACTAACTTCCTCAAGAACACTTGTACATCTATTGAATTGAAATTATTTAATTTAAACATATGTGATTTAAATATTGTTTATATTAGATTATCATTTCGAATTAACTTGAAAATGGCCTTTAAAGGTTGAAACATGTTGTTGAAATAAAATAATGTTTGTCAAGGATACTCAGTTAATTATTTTAACTTTACTTTATATAACAGTAATCCTTTAAGGTGAACTATATAGCTCAAATATATATATATATTGTGTGTGTGTGTGTGTGTGTGTGTCTGTGAACACGATAACTCCCGTAAAAATGGTCCGATCGAGACCAAATTTGGTAGAGACGTGTATTCCTACAAATGCTCGGACGAGTTCGTAAACCAGACATATCGGTCAATGGGAACGGGTAGTTTTGGGGGGTTTTGTACCCCAAAATGGGGTTTTTTGCGTTTTTCACTTGTGTAATTTTTAAAAATTTATAATTTTATATTTCACCATTGGAATCAGCTTAAAAAACTACACAATTAAGTTCCTTAAAGTTTTTCTCTATCTTCAACGGTTACCGAGATATTAAAAAATCTAAACACAGTACGTTGTATTATGGGGCTCCAATGTTAACCTTATGGAGGATAGGGAAAAATTAATATTTCCCATATTAATTAATATTTTTGGATAAAACTTGATATTTAGCTTTATGTGGTTGAGATCTATCCATTTATGCTTAAAAATCATGGATTATGTGTTTAACATGGCAGCAAACCTGCATACTCTTTTCCCATGTTAATCATATGGAGAATAGGCAAACTCCCTTTATTTATGGACAGATATTGATGAAAGTTGGTATAAATGTTAAAAATAAATGTTTTTGAAGATATAAATGCCTACTCTCAGGGTTCCTCACAGCAGCAAACCTGCACACTCTTTCCCTTGTTAATCTTATGGAGAATAGGCAAATAATTCTCATGTTCATCGACAGACTTTGACCACTTGACTTGTCGTATATTATTATTATTATATTATTGATTTGTAAATTCGCTGAGTACGCAGGTCTGCTGCGACGGGGGTATTGTGTTTTTGTTTTTATTTTTTAACTAACCAAAGGCTTGTGTTTAATCAGAAAAAATAGTGTTAACTTGTTTTGGAAAGACTAAGGAAAAGAAAAAAATTGTAACATGTGGGCCAAACAAAAAATATATAACAATAGTAGTAAAAGAAAATGCGGTCTGGGAGACCCTGCGATAGTACAAGTGTGATATTTTTGAAGAATAGTAACTAAGGGTTAATATTATAGAGTTATTTATTGATTGTAAGTTTTGTCAGAAAAGTATATGTGAGTTTGCTATGATGCAATTCATTCATACATATTTTATGTGATATCACCTTATCCATTATAATAGTATAATACAAGAAATTGAAAACATCTTAAATCTTTTTATTGGTATGAAAACAAATATTTGAATAAAACTTTTGTAATTTTATTTTATAATACACTTTCACAAATGTTTTAAATAGATGTAAAGAAGCACCTGTGAACCAATGGTAATAGAGTAAAAACCACTGGATAATGAATCAAAGGCAGAATAAGCATTCAGTTCAAAACCTTATAAATAATAAATATTTCAGAATCTAGCCAAAATTAATTTTAATTTGAAAAGTCTGATGTTATTTAGCTGTATTTAGTACATAAAGAACAATGAACTTCAAGTATCTCAGTTAGTTATATTTTTTGTGAAAGAATTATTTATGATTTCAACCATACTTTTGTTTTAAGAATTGGTGAATTTACATCTAATAAAATTCTAATAGGTAGAGAAGATTTTACCCTTATTAGGCTTTTAAATAGAATTAATATTAGAAATTTGAGGATAATTTGGTGTTTTTTTAAATAATTCAGACTAATTGAATTGCAAAAATTATTCATCCCATTTATTTATGAGACTAAGTCATCAATCCCACAAATAAACTAAGTCTGCTATGCAGCTTAGTATGATTAATGCAACCACACAATGTTGTTTGTAACTTCACTGATAAAATCTACACACAAATTTACACTGATAAATTATATTTATCAAATTTAATAAAATTTAGTAAAATTTAATAATGTTAAAGGATTCTTTCTTAAAAAACAGGGGTGAAGCTTCATTTTTAGAATGAGGTCTTATCTTTTTAAGCTTATAAATTGCATCTAAAACTTTTGCTTGATACATGTTAGTTGATTACTAATGGATGAATCATAAATATTTTGAAAATAATGGTTAATATAATATCTACTGATTTGGCACATTGCGTAAGTGACATTTGTCTCATAAAAACTCCCATAAAAAGCAAGTAATCAGGGAAACGTTTGTAAAATAATAAGGATAGGAGAGAGCCTGAAGGCATATAATCCAGGAATTATTTAAATGAGAGGTCAGTTGCATGTTTGAAAGAAAACTGTTTGATGAAATATTTTCCTATTACTTAGGATGTATAATGTATTATTAAAGCTGAGAGTTGTCTTACCTTCTACCAGGTATTTAATCATTAAATTTAATTTCAGCTTACATACAGTTGTATCATTATTAAATATTGAATGTCAAGTTAATCAGGACAAACTATCAGTTTTTAAATCAATTCCACAGACATAAACATTTTAAACAAACTATTTTTTGTACAAATAATGTACATCAACAACCAGTCTTGGCTAGGGCAAAAATTTCAGAAAAATTTTAATCGCTCTGATTTTTTGGAGAATATTTTGTTTCATAATAGTTTAATTAGGATAGGATTATAATTAAATAATCAGGTAAATGTTACGATTAACTAATCCATAAAAGACAAGCAATGAAAGTTGGTATATGAGTATTTTCACCGATACTGGCAGATTTTCAGTTATTAAGATTATAAAAAGTAATAAATAATATGTAATTACAAATTAAATAATGATGTAAATGTTAGGAAGAAAGGAGTTATTTGAGTTTTCATAATTATATTTTGTTGATTTTTAAAAATTAATAGTGGTAAATTAATTAAATTAAATTAATCTTTCTAAAATATTTATTTTGAATAAACAATAATTTAATTTTTTTATAAACCTCCCACAAAAGAATCTATATTTACATAAAGCAATGATAAACCTGCTCAAACCTAATTCACAGATCTTGTTAACCCATATGACTAAATTTTCACATTGCTTTGTCAAAAAATATACAATTTATTCTTCACACTGTCATGAACATAATGTAACAATCATTAAACACAGTTTATTATCTATGACATTTAAACATATAAGAAAGAACATTTACATAACTATACCACAAATTTCATGATGATTTTATATGTTTTGTAATTCACTATCACAATTGGTGTATCAAAGTTTCTTTTCACCCAACAAAACTTAAGACTTGTAAGCTTTTTGTTGTTATCTTCATATATAAAACCCAAATCTGACTCAATGACTAACTGACTGATCATAGTTTATCAAAAGCTACGAGGCTTTGGAGCTTCAATTTTTATATTTAATGTCTAGATGTGTACTAAGAAAGGAGTTTTCGAAACTCCCAAAGGGCTCTGCCCTACAGACGGTCAAAGTCCCCATGTTAACCTACATTTATACATATTTGTTTTAATGTAGTTTAATTACATTGTTAAAATGGGTGTTAATTTGTTTACAAATTTTCTACAATCAAAACATTTGATTTCTAAAGCTACAGCTCTTGGTTTACTTTCATAAGCAATATGAATTGCTACTCCATGCCTTATATATCAATCATCAACTTAAAACTATCAAGTATTGTAAATAACTACTGTACAAAATTGACACTGCAGTTTTGGGGGTTTATGTACCTATTTGTTTGTTTAGTGTCTAATTTAATGTCATATGTTAATAAATGCCATAGTATTCTATATTGATTGATCTATTTTAATTATCTATCTAAATAATAAAACAAAGTCAAGTTACACCATTCACATAACTTGAGAACGTCTCAAAACTTTACCACGACCGAGAATATCTAAATCTTTCACAATGAAGTCGTAATGCTATATTGACTTCGGAACATGGCCAATCTTTAAGTTAACACATATTTACTTTAGGGTGTTACGAAGTTTGCCAGGTCAGCTTGTCAAGTATAAAAACATAGGAAACCTGTCTTAAAAGTCATACTTATCTGAATAACATCAATCAAAAGTTAGTGAGTGAGTTTGAATACATTACTAGAACATTTAAAAATATATAAAATTAATAAATATATGGTAGGAATATTTTATAATTTTGGGATATTTAGAAATAATAGATCAAATATTCATCATTCTGGAGGTTGCTACTTACACTAGGTAGGCTCTGGGAAGTAATGGAATATACTATTATTTCGCAAGATGTCCTTAGATGTCCCTGATCCATTGTGAAATAGCAGACAATGTCTTTAGAAATTCTCATGTAAGGTAAAGTAAGCAAGAATCACTGTTGTTTCAGTTTTCATAGCAGGGAATTGAAATTCTGTCAGCCTGTTGAGGACATACCCACTGCTTGCAGTTCCTCCGCTCCAGTTGGTGGCGCCTCTGGCGGAACGTCTCACATGTGTTGATGCCAGGGTGATAATCTGTTATATATCATGATATTGTATGTAAATTGGTAGGTTGATCAATCATGGTTTCAATGTCTGGTGTTGCGAATGTGTGACCAGACAGTGAAGAAGATTACGCATAATCAGATCCTTATATATCTGACTCAGGTGAGTCAGAGTCTGACGATGAGGACCCTGTTTATGGAAATGACTATTTATGTAATTGACAACCTTGTTCATATGGCTTCAGGGACATTTTCTTTACCAAAGAACCTGAACTTCTTGTGCATTTCCCTGGAATAGCCCTGTGGATTATTTTTTATGCTGCATGATGATGTGTTTCTGGAGCATGTTGTGTGTGCTACTAACATCTATGCCACTAAATTTTCTTTTGGTCCTGAAACCTCATCAGCTTCATTAATCAATAAGAGGAAGGAAATCACCGTTCCAGAACAGAAAGTTTTCTTAGCACTACTAATTCACCAGGAGAATATTAAAATAAATAGGATGCAGGACTATTGGAAATTTATTTGTCATGGGGTTTAAAAAAAAGCATATGTCTAAAGACAGGTTCATGCTATTTTATAGGTGTTTCCATTTTTATTTTTGCGATGAACAAAACAAAGACAATCACCTCCACAAGGATCAGCATCTCATTGATTATTTCAACAATAAGATGAGGCAAGCTTATTACCCCTCGAGAAAAAATAAGCATTGCTGCACTTAGTATGATGGTTTGGAGAGGCTGAGTCTTTCACCAATACTTGAAGGGGAAACACCACAAGTATGCTGTCAAGTTATACTCACTCTGTGAAAGCCAACGGCTCAGCCTACAACTGATTATTTAAGGTGGGTCAGAACGGTTGGTAAGGTAGGACCAGCTAAAGTTGTAATAAAATTCATGCAGCCTTGTCTTGGAAACTGCCACGCTGTCTATATGGAGCTACTACACTGGTTTTAGTTTGAGTATACAATTACTAGCAATAACTAAATCTTACTGTACTGGAACAATCTGGACAGAAAGTAAAATTGTTGTAAAAAATAAGTAGTAACGGAAACAAAACTGAAGAAGGGTGAAATAGTAAGTTAATACTGAAGGAATATGTTTGGCAAAGTGAAAGGATAAGATGGTCAAATATCTCTCTGCAGAACATGAAAACACCATGGCTGTCAGCAACAACTTACGTAGTACCCCGAATGAAGCCCCTTATATTCGTGAATACAATGTTTACATGAAAGCGGTTGATAGAGTAGACCAAATGATGGCATTCTATCCTTCAGAGAGCACGGTACGAAACGGTTTGCGTACATTTCATCCATGTTTTATTATAAGCAGATTGATGATGTACAATGCCGTAAACGTGAACAAGAATGAGCAGCAATACAATTGATGGGATGATGGTAATTCGAGCATTACTCCCACCAACCAAGTGGTGAGTACAAAGAATCGGCCAAACCATGTGCTTTTGATAAACTGACCTGGACCGCCTGGCAGTTGGCCGAAGAAAAAAAAGGAAAAGTAGGCAGTGCACTGCACTTCAAAGTAAAAGAAGAAGCGAGACAGTGCACGACTGCCCTGTTTGCCAGGACCAACCTCCCTAGTTTGCAGTCCGATGTTTTGACTTGTACCATCATAGCTGAGTCAAAAACGGTGTGGGTGGGTGGTTGGGGATATAAATAGAGTAAACAATATAATTGAATTTTTAAATTTACACTTTCTGATTGTATAGCATGTTATAATGTGCAGGACCCCAAAAGACGTCTTCTCTTTTTTCTTTTAAATTCAATGATATTACAGGAATATAGTAAAATAGTTGAACTATGACGTAGAACTATAACTGACGTCTTCATAAAACCGGATGTGACTAAAAAAATTTCCTTAGTTTATCTGACCTTCTGAAACCATCATTAAATAGTTAATACTTTTTTATAATTATAAAAAATTATAATTAAGTCATTACTAAACTTTTTTAGCTATGTAGCAGTGTATAGCATTTTTTTAGCAGTCAATGTCTTAAGTAATTCAAATTGGTGGAAGAATGTCAATTTAACCCTATATCTGGCAAGCGTCTCTGAGAGACGATTTTTGAAATGTAACGTGAGATGGCAGCGTCTATCACACGTCGATCTGTTTTTAAAGAAATTTTTCTATAGTGGTCGTAATAAACACAATAAATGCTACATCATTAGAAAGAAGAAATTCTAAACTTTCATTAGCATACAATAAACATTACCGTATGGGTTTTATATCCCTAGGTATAATTTTTCAAAATGCCAATCTTTGCGAGATTCACACCGGAGCAGACAATTGTTCTTTGCTTACGTGAAATCCATGAAATTCAAACTCTTATATGTTAGGCCACAGGAAATAGTGGTTAGTGTCACTGGACAGCTGATGTTATGCAGAACATCCCGCCTGTTGTACGTTTTTTGATTCGAGAAGTAGTATAGCAGCTATAATACTTTACAAAACCCAGTTTTTTATAGAACAATTTGTCTCTATGGAGACGTTTGCCAACAGAGGGACAATATATATATATATATATATATATATATATATATATATATATATATATATATATATATATATATATATATATATATATATATATAATTATATATAATTTTATACAAATATATTTATAACACTGAAAAGTACTAAAATTGCTAATTTGACAGTACTAACAACACCTAACGTTTAACACCTTAGTGTTAAACGGCTGATTTTTTTCTGGTCATCTGAAGTTCGCCATTTTTGTTGGGTTGTCAACCACGTCGGTGTCATTTGCTGGTCGGCCATTCAACTGCTTAACGGAGTGCAAGCATGATTTTATAAGCCGTTATCTTCTTTACATAATAACCTTAACTTTTTACTTTTTCAAATAGTTCAAATAAACTATTAGTGAACTTACAAACATATTTAGTGTGTATAAAAATAGCTTCTTCCCTATGGGAAATTTGCTAACATAAAGTTTTTATTTTATATCTCATTTCTAACTCTAAACTAAATTTTGTTTGATTTTCACATTTTGTTTTCATACTTTTCTAATTATCCAAAGTATTCCTGAATGAAAGTTGTAAAAAGTACATATTTTCTAAATGTGTAATAAATTTGTTAAAAATATATTTTTTGGACATTTCCTTGTAAAATTAGAGTAAAACTTGTCAATGTTCAAAACTTCAGCAAAATTTTATAAGATCGCTAAACAATTTTCCATTAATTTTACAATATGTTTTTTCTTATTTTTTGTTTTAGCCATAAATGTAAATTTTACATTTTTTATATAAAAGAAAATAAATTTTATTTAATAATACCTATTTTCTTGCTTATTTTTGGAATTTTACTAATTTTCCTAGTACCTGGAAAAATATGATTTAAAAAAAATGTTTGGTACTTAAAATAGTAAAAATATTCTTACTGTTTGTAAATATTTAAAAAATTACTGTATGGTGATAAATACTATTAAATTCCTCAACTTTTTTCAATTTATTTTTATTTCAATATACTAGGAAACAATGTTTATCAACTTGTAATATTTGATCAAACTTTGAATCTTAGTTTTGAGAAAAAAAGTATTTTATGGTTACATTGAGTTTTTGAGTAAAAAATGAAAAAATGAAACTAATTTGTTTACCATTTCATGCTTCATTTTATCAAAGGCAATTTTATTCTAATACAGACTCGCAGCGATGGTTGCGCTTTTGTTAGTTACTAGCCTGAACACCAGGCTGCACTAGCGCTGTTGGGCATAGAGACGTTGCCGAATTGAACACGCAGACGAGCAGACGTCAGTAAATGTTTATCTCACTCAAACCAACTACCCTTAATATTTACTCATTTTAATTAACTGGTGTATCGGTGTTGTGTATTTCACAGCTTTGTTTCTCTTTCGTTTAACAAAGTCACCATGAATATATACAACAGATTAATTTGAATTTGTTTTGAGAAGAAATATCTTGTTTAATATATATTAGGTAAATGTTTTAGTAAAAGTTTTAGAAAAAGTATATGTTATAGAATATAATTTTAATTGAAATACATCATTGATAATTGTCTTGTAATTGTTGTAGTAGTAACTATACATTTTCTTGTTGTTTCGATATTAGTATTAAAATTTGGATACCAGCAGACATGTTAAATATGTGTGGTAGAATATTATTCTAATTATATAAATATAATTCATATATAAGTATAAATATTGAGTATAGATAAATCCTTTAAAATTGTGTTTCGGCATTAGCATTAAAATAATTTTTAATTTGAATTATTATAGCTCGTATTATTTGAAATTATTGGCTCGTAACCGCATTACACTAGATTTTGAGTTGGAGACATCAGATTCGAGTCAACACTAACAGCGAGACCAAGACAGCGGTGGACTGGTGGAGTGTAGTGTTTGAGTATACGAGCGGGTATACATCCAGTCTTTTGACCACACATTACTGAGCAAGAAACAAAATACACACACAGTATAAACTGAATTTAACCACAAAAATAAATCTGTTTTTTTTATGGAGAAGATTTTTGTGAAGATGTGAAAGATTCTAAAACCTCTTAAGATTTAAAGGGTATATCACTTAAATAAACCCTGCTTTCAAATGAATTCTAAGTTATTGTACATGAGTCAAAGTGTCGGCTGCATTCGGTACAGGCATTTCTTCTTCTTCTGTAGGTGATCCAGCGAGTCTGTTTCAGATCTTTCTCTTTTAATTGCCGAGACATGAGTTATCAGTCTGTACGCTGATGCTGGCGTGCAATTTCACCAAATATCGTTTTGAAAACATACTTCTTTTTAAGTTGTAAAGTTAGAGTCAGGAGATGAATTTTGAAATCCTAATTCACCATGCCAAAAATTCGGATTATCTAAAATAAACTTTGATTATCCACAATATTTTAACATTTTTGAAATACAAAATGTTAGGGAAAACGGGAAATCTTTGAATTAAAAAAGATTTTGAATTAAAGAAGTTAGAGTTATCATAATTCCACCGTATTTAAAGAGGTATGTTTAAAACAATGCCAAATCTTCTTAAATTTTCTCTTTGTAATTTGTAAATTATAACAAATGCCTAGTGAGATTAGGTTATTACAAAATTTAATAAACTATATTAATAGAAAAGATATACCAAATTCTAAATAAATACAAAGTAACCATTATATAAACAAAACATGAAATAACAAACTTGGAAAATATCTATGACTCGAGGTTTGTTATCACACACACTATTGATTGACAGAAGCAAATCTAAGTTAAAATCACAATAATTATACAATAAAATAATGGGAATGGGTAATGTTAATGGAGTATATTTTTCATATCCAAAAAATGTTTGTATTGGTGCTAAAAGAAAAAATACTAAATTAAATTTGAAGCAAATTTCTATACCACACAATTAAGTGAATGAATGCCAAGGTCAAAATGTAACTACAAGGTAGCATTCTCAAAATAATTCAATACTGCAAAAAAAGTTAACAAAAGAAAAAATATGATATGTATAGAATATATTTCAATTATCTCTTTGAAGAAAATTGGTATGGTAATCCAGCTTGGACGGAAAAATTTAAGCTTTTTTTGGGACTTTTTACATTAAGATAAATAATAAAAAGAGCTAGTTTCACTAACCAAAAGGAACCATTAGATATTCTAGTTATGAAATAATAATTTAAACATTTGATGTACCTGAGTTAAAATTAAAAAAAAATAATTCGTTTAATGAAATTGTAAAATTATTAAGTAAAAATACATGCTATAAAAATGTGCAATAAATACTGAAACAAAGCTTACATCTTTACAAAATTGAAGAGCTTTCGCAAACAAAGTGTGATCTTTGGTTCTTATGAATGGCAAGACAACATTAAATAACAATGCTCTTGCTATCCCTCATTCACATATATGTACAATCAGTCAGTGTGCATGGAGCATGGAGCGTGGCATTGGTGCTATCAAATGACAACAGCCCCTGCTTCACTCCGGCTCTCGGGCAACGGTGGACAGTCAGTCCAACTGTTGGACAGAGGGTCGTAACACTCTACGTTAGAGATCGTGATCTGTGCTCGGTAGAAGTTGACTTCATGTGTTTGGTCACCTGCACACACCAGACAAGAATAATGCAACAATGAAAAACTATTATGTTTTACATTAATTGTAAATTATTTATTTTTCCCATAAAAATAATCTTGTCTTATTATCAAACTTCTAGTTCAAAGGAAAAAGACTAGACTAAACTCAGTGTTATCAACTGTGCTTTTTATTCCCGTTCAAAAAATAAAAGTAAGAATAGGGATTGATTTTATTTTTTTAGACAAACACAGATTTAATACAAACATAAAATGAAATAATTATTACCAGGTCAGACTATACAAAAATAGCCTTAACAACTAAAATAACCTATAGAATCTAAAGAGTAAAAGAATTATCAAAAGGGTTGATTTAAGAATTGCCTTTTTAAATTACAAAGTATTTGAAAAAAATATAAAACTTAGTCTAAGAAAATAAATAGGGCATCGAAGACAAAGCCTGTCCATTTATCATAGTATTTTTGTTTTTTAGCGAATTTCTCATAGGGAAGAAGCTATTACCGTAGGTCTCATGGCAAGACTTAAGCCCAGGACCATTTTATAGCTGTTAAAAATTATATATGTATATGTGTGTCTATGATTACGATATAATGGAAAAACGATTACGAAAAATGGTCTGATTGAGACCAAATTTGGTAAAGCCGTGTATTCCTACATTCACTCGAGCAAGTTCATCCAGACATATCAGTCAACTGGAACAAATTTGGGAGGGTTTTGTACTCAAAAATTGGGTTTTTTGTGTTTTTCATATGTAATATAAAAAAATGTTTTTACATTTTATCTTTCACCATTAGAATCAGATTAAAAAACTACACAATTTAGTTCCTTAAAGTTTTACTCTATCTCCAATGGTTACCGAGATATTAAAAATTCTAAACGTAGTACGTACTTTGTACAAGGTGCGGCAAAAAAGTGACCTAATTTCACCTGTGCAAAGGACTTTTAAAACATATTTGAAAAGTGGCGATTCAACCATCACTACCCATCAGCAAATTTGTGCAAACTTTCAGTTAGCTCAAAAACAGTTAGGTGAAAACGCATAGTCCTGAGAAGAATTTGGTTCCAATAGTATGGGGCAACTGCACTCACAACCAATGCTGTGATGGGATTCTTACAATGGAAGTTTTGTGGGAGAGTAATCTCACATTTCGGGGATAGGGAGGGATCAAGTAAGGCGTTTAACAGTTTTGGTGCGAGACTGGAAGAATGCTTATTCAAACAAGGACACCATTTGATGGTGTACCGATTATAACTATGTATAAGTAGGTTATGCTAAGCAAAATTCACTGTTTAAAATTGTAAGAAGGGATATTTAATTTTGAAATGGTGTGAGTCGGGGTCGCGCTATCTGTCTTTCTTTCTTTTGATCTTATGCTCTTGTCAAGGGTGGATGTCCACTGCATTATCTCGTTTCCCTCTAATAAGAGGTAAGATTTAGTTTTCACTATTTGAAATATCCGAAATTTCAAATATTTATTACATTTTACCGGATGCTTGTTTCACATTCAGATCGGAGTCGAATCCGATTAGACTTTTAGGATATCTGCCGCACACCTCTAATTCTTTGTTAACAAAATAATTTTTGATTTGTTAAAATATCCATATTGAATAGTTCAGTTTACCTCCAATTACATAGAGTAAGCTGTCCGCAGCGGCAACCGCAGGGCTAGCTCGACCCACCTTCATTGGGGTTACTTCGCTCCACTTATCCTGCAGCAGAACACTCCACTTACTTCAAAAATCATATATAGTGAACTGATTCACTTACTTAATTTTGAGTCAGTGGTAGTCCTTTTAAGATTACTAAATAAACTTTAGTGATAACTTTTTGAAAATAACTGTATCTTTTTGAAAATAACTAGTATCCTTGCAGACTTGTACAAGCCTATTCCAATTTATACTTTGATCAATTCCCAATCCAAAATCCCTAAAAATTTAGCCATTCCTATAGTTCCAGAGTCAATTGAAAACATTATACAAGTCAATACTATAGCAGATGCTGAAATTTAAAATACTTGCCTCTTCAAATGAATAACGTTCAACACTATGCAACACTTCATTATGTTTGTTTGTTCCACCTACAACGTAGAGATACCCGTCCAGCACTGCAACACCCATCTGAGAACGTGGAACTAACATCGATGCTAAGTTCTGCCATTCTCCCGTCACCACATTGTAGCATAGAAGATCCTGCAACAGAGTATGTTAGCTCACAGAATAGATCAACAGAATTTATATGATTTTTATGTTTGTTAAAAAAATAAAACTCAATACACTCAAGCTATAAATAGAAATAATTATGTACAAATCTATAAAACTTGTGTTTTTTTGCTCTGATTTGTTCGCTCATAACACGTAAAGTAATAAATCTTTTGAGCTGTATAATCTATAGCACCTAGTGACCGAGCGTTGCTCGGAAGATATTTTAGGTTATAAAAAAAAACAACAGAGAACTTTGAACTATTTAACAAAATTACTTAGTTCAAATAGGAATTAAAAAGAATGCTGGACATTATACAGATAAAATAAACAAATTGTTAACCAATTTTCCTAAACTTGAATCAAAAAGATTTGGTTCGCCCGTGTCATTTTTTGAATCATTTTTGTGTGATTAACCTATGACTTTGTAATCATCCACACAGAGGATAAAGCTACGTGTATGATCAAATTATCTTGTTTAAGGGTTTTAACTGATATTGTCATGCAAAACAACTGTTCTGTCAAAAACCAAAATATGTTGATGTTGAGACCTACGGTAATAGCTTCTACCCTATGGAAAATTCGCTAAAACAAAGTCCTACCTAAAATCACACTACAGACAGAAATATTTGAAGCTAACCAGGTCAAAATCAAAACTTAAGTAAATATGAATCTGAAGTTAACAACCTCAAACAAATCAATTTCCTAAGTAGATCAACCGGCACGATACAAGTCAAGTCATATGCAGCGGTAATAACAGACGAATCCCTAAATTCAACAGAAGGAGCGGAAACCCATAAGAATACTTATTTAACCCTAGAAGTGGCGAGCTTTTTACTCTTAACTGTAACATGAATAATTACTGATATCTTCTTGAAATATCAAAGTTTGAACAAAAAAAGCATAAAACATGCTCCCCCTTATAACCACTAACCACAAAAGCAAAACAGGTGTCCACTGCAATCCCAATTAAGCCTACAAATGCCGTCAACTTCCACCCAAGCCGGCCACCGTTTATTTAAGGTGGGCCTCCTCTTCGCTTTACCACCATGCAAGCCAAATTGGGATTGCTCATGGTCGGAATTCAAACCCTACCACTTCCGAATGGCTAGAATGTTACGCTCATCAGCATAGCTTGTTAGCCGGTTCAGCCACTCAGTGCATAGGAGTAGAAAGCGCTTACTTGGTTATAGACCTGCCTGGTGGCAGTCTAGTGTACTACGAGAGCAGGTTCGGTTGCTTGCCCCCAGAGGGTAACACGGTCACGTAGGCGCTAGTGTCTAACAAGTTCACTAATCTGACGACAGATGCCTCCACTTCATATTGACTATGTAAATTCGTCGTGAATTACGACTTTGCCAGTTCTAGGGTTAAATTAAAAAGATACTACAAGAAACCATTGGAGAGAAACCCAAACTATGACCCAATCAGTTATCTGAATGACACATTAGAGACATCATTTGAATGGACCAGCATCATGATGGTAACTCTGGGAAAGTAGCAACATGTCCTTCCTCTTCTAAGGCTGGTGGAACTCTCTTTCTTCTTGGTGATTCTTTTCATGCATTGTTGGGGCATATACAGTAAACCCTCTCATATCCGGATCTCTCATATCCGGACCCTTTGATATCCGGACGTGATTTTGAAAGAATACAAAACTTTAAAATTACTCTAGGAGGTCAATGTTTCTTAAACCAGTAGTCTCAAACGATGGAATGATGTTTGTAGGCCGGTTAGTAGCGCGGCGGTCGCCAAATGCGGGGTTGAAGCCATGTGGTGGTCCAGTGGCCCAACCTGTTTTCAATAGGTTATTTCCTAAGTATTGGCTATGTAAATCAGATCTCAGGTTGAAAACCTATATGAAAAATCCCATTCAAGTTGTAGGAGAAGCAATTGTTAATGTTAGAGTACCTGGTAAGCCTATTATTTTGACCAAATCAAGTGTAAAATCATTGTCTTTGTTAGTGGTAAAAACCAAAGAAAATCTTCCCACATTGATAGGTAGGGATTGGATTAAAAGTCTTGGTCTTGATTTAAACTTAGCTAAAGATGACAATGTTTCTGAATATGTTTTTTCTAATGAACCGGTTTGTGAAGTTGAGCCTAAAGAAAGTGAACCTAAGGTAAACAATATTTCTTGTAATGTAAAAGATTTAAAAAATAAATATTCCAGTGTATTTAAACCAGGTTTTGGGTTGATAAAGCGGTTTGAAGCAAGGCTTGTGTGTAAGCCAGATGCTGTTCCTACATTTTTTAAGGCTAGGCCTGTACCTTTTTCATTACAAAAATCTGTAGAACTTGAATTGCAAAAACTCATAGTGAATGAGCTTCTTGTATTGTGGTAGTACCTAAGCCTAATTCAGAACAGATCAGAATTTGTGGTGACTTTAAAAGTGTCAACCAATGTTTGAAAACTGAACATTATCCATTGCCTAACACAGAAGACTTGTTCCAGCCTTTGACTAACGATAAAGTTTTTACTGTTCTAGATATTTCTAATGCATTTCAACAGTTAAAAGTTTCAGAGGACTCTAAGCCCTATCTTACCATAAATACCCATCTAGGATTATTTGCTTATAATCGACTACCCTTTGGAATTTCCTCCGCCCCATCAATTTATCAGTCGATTATGGACTGAGTGCTCCAAGGTATTCCTAATGTAGGATGTTATATAGATGATGTGATTGTATCAGGTAAAGATGTAGCTAGTTGTAAGGCTAGAGTTGAGCAAGTTTTAAGCAGGCTCCAAGAGTACGGAATTACAGTTAATGAAAAAAAATGCAAGTTTTTGAGCCTAAAGTTGAGTATTTAGGTTATGTGATAGATGAACATGGGTTGCATCCCATGTTGAATAAAATTGAAGCTCTAAAGCAAACTAAACCTCCTCAAACTGTCAGAGAGTTAAAAGCCTATTTAGGGTTGTTGAATTATTATCATAAGTTCATTCCGAACATGTCAACAAGACTTGAACCTTTGTATAGACTATTGCAAAAAGATGTAACATTTGTGTTTGGCCCAGAACAAATTGAAACTTTTGAACATAGTAAAACCTGGTTAGAAAAGTACAATGTCTAGTGTCACTACGATGCAAATAAAGAGCTGGTACTGTGTTGTGATGCTAGTTCAGTAGGGATTGGTGCTGTAATCTCAAACAGAGATTCTGATGGTAATGAAAAACCCATTCACTTTGCATCTCAAACCTTGTCTAAACATGAACAGAACTATGCTCACATTGAACGTGAAGCATTAGCTATTGTTTTTGGTCTTAAAAAATTTCACAGGTATTTATATGGTCGTAGTTTTGTTTTGCAAACTGATAATAAGTCTCTTTCAATCATTCTGCATCCCTCTAAAAGCATCCCGACTATGTCAGCAGTGTGTATGCAGAGATGGGCATTGCTCCTTTCGAGCTACACGTACAAAGTTGAATTTTGTAAAGGAACGGAAATTCCTCATGCTGATTTTTTTATCTAGGCTACCTTTGTCTAACACAAATGATACTGTTAGTTGCGAAATAAATTATTTGTCACCCACTCGTTGTAAGCCCCTGTCTTCATACGACATTGCTGCGGAAACAAAGAAAGATATTGTTTTGTCTAAAGTTTTAGATTTAACGTTGATCGGTTGGCCTAACCAAGTTGATAAAAATTTAGAACCATATTTCAAACATAGAACTGAACTGTCTATTGAGCAAGGTTGTATTTTATGGGGAAACAGAGTGATCATTCCGTCTAAGTTTAGAAAAGAAGTGTTAGATCTGCTCCATGAAGAGCATCCTGGTGTTACGAGGATGAAAATGTTGTGTCGTAGTTATGTATGGTGGCCAGATCTGGAAAATAATATTGTAAATTTAGTTAAGTATTGTCAAGTATGTCAGTTGGCTCAAAATTCAGTTTCCAAAGTATCACTGACACCATGGTCTGTGGCTACTTGTAGGTGGGAATGTTTGCACATAGATTTTGCTAAGAAAGATGGAAAAAACTTTCTTCTTGTTATTGATAGCTTCTCTAAGTGGACTGAAATATTTATCATGGACAGTACAAATGCTAACTGTACGATAGGTAAACTAAGAACCTTATTTTCTAGTTATGGTATACCAGAGAAAATTGTATCAGATAACAGTCCTCCATACAATAGTGTAGAATTTAGTAAGTTTTGTGAAATGAATGGTATTAAATTGATTCACTCTCCGCCATACCATCCTGCTTCAAATGGTATGATTGAAAGATCTGTTCAAACGTTTAAGAAAAGTTTGTTAACCCTCTGTTACTATCCGACGTCTGTGGGACGTCGCGAAAAACTCACCCCTCCATTTGCCCCCCACCAACTATCCCTAAAAACCGGTCCGACTCAGTACCTGCCAGTTGGCTTCTGACCTTGGCTGTGGCATAACGTAGTGTTGGTCGGTGTTATTGTTCGGGACTTATTTAAGTGAAACGTCTCTCAGACGTCACGATAGTGTATGCGTGTTTTTGTATTTACAATGGGGTGTCTCCTAGACGTTTGGTAGTTATGACGTAAGTTTTTTTATGTAATGAGTCTGATAGACGTTTGATAGTCTTAGTGAAAGAAGGTGATATTTTTATTGTTCTATAATGGACAGTTTACTGAACAACCCTCCTTTTCGAGTTCCATCGCCCTCTAGATTTGTTCCGAATCAACCATCACGAATTTTGAGACAACAAGTGTGCATCAACGACCAGCATTACGAACAGTCCGTTGAACAAATGCTTAGTGATGTTCTCGGTTCTCATGGCGACGATAGTGATCTCTCGGACTTTGGAAGTGATGATACTGACAAAGATCCAAATTTTGAATTTAGTGATCATCAATCGGAAAGTGAGCAAGAGGTGAGTGACGACGATGAAGGAATCCAAACATCACCAAGTCTACAACTTGTTCAACCTAATGACTCCCAACTAGACCCGGACATTGACTATGAGATCAGTGATGACTTTGGCGAGCATCAACAAACTGCTCCTATGACTGATGAACATTATCAACACATAGATGACGTCATTGAATCTGTCGTTTCAGGAGCCGGAAAACCATCTAATGATGAATTATACTATTTTGGAAAAAAAACTAAAAACCAGACTGCTTTTAAATGGAGAAAAAAGGAACCAAATGCAATTGTTAGAACACGAGCTCACAATATTGTGTTGAAACTTCCAACTTTGAAAGAGAAAGCCAAACGTTTGGGTGATAACCCTAGTCATTTACAGATTTTTGAGCTACTCTTTTCTGAAAATATTTTTCAAGATATTTTGTGTTGGACAAACCTAAAGATCAGTGAACTTCGGGAAAAGTACAAACGGAAGAGTTTATCTTTTATTCAAGACATGGATATGATGGAGTTGAGAGCCCTTGTTGGCATGTTGATCTATACTTCTGTGTTCAAAGCTAATAATGAGTCTGTTTTATCCTTCTACGCAACAGACGGCACTGGTCGTGAGGTGTTTAGGTGCACTTTCAGTAAAGAAAGATTCCTTTTCTTACTCGCTGCCCTAAGGTTTGACAACCCTGCTGATAGAACAGAACGAGCCAAGGAAGATCCAGCCGCTGCAATCTCTCACCTGCTTCAGTCATTCATAGATAACTGTCAACAATGCTATAATATCGGTGAGGCAGCATGTGTTGATAAAATGTTGATTGCATTTCGAGGAAGATGCCGGTTTAGGATGTATATGCCAAATAAACCGGCAAAGTATGGAATTAAAATTATGGCTTTGACCGATGCTCGAACTGAATACTTATATAATGCGTATGTGTACAGTGGGAAGGACTGTTATAGTCAGGGACTGAGCGCAGTTGAAAAAAGGCTTAGCAAACCCACCCAATCAGTGCTGAGATTGGTAAAACCGATTGAAAAGTCAAGAAAAAACATCACTGGAGACAACTGGTTCTCTTCTATAGAACTAGTTAAAGAACTGAAAAAGAGAGACTTAACCTACGTTGGGACCGTAAAGAAAAATAAAACAGAAATACCAGAGGAGTTTAAACCTAGTGCTGGCCGAAACATGTCATCTTCTATCTATGGATTTACTGATGACATTACCCTAATGTCTTATGTCCCAAAGCAGAAGAAGGCAGTAATAATGGTGTCTTCAATGCACCATAGCAAGCAAGATGATCCTGACACGGGCAAGCCAGAAATCATCGAGTACTATAATCACACTAAAGGAGGTGTTGATGGCCTAGATTTTAAGTGTGCCAACTATTCATCTAACAGGCGTACAAGAAGGTGGCCAATGGCTGTGTTCTACTCAATGGTAGACGTAGCATCTGGTGTCAATGCGTTCGTATTACACCAATCCTACAAAGACACTTCGAAAAATATCACCAGAATGACATTTATGAAAAGTCTTGCTGCATCTTTGACCCACCCCCACATGCAAAGAAGACTTGAAAGAGGACGGCTCGACAGAGACTTGGCCTTCTCAATAAAACGAATCCTTGGACACCAGGACGAAGCTGAACCAACCGGACAACAACAGCAACAGCCGGATGTCTTAGCCAAGAGGAAAACCTGTGCCTTTTGTCCTCCCAAGAAAAAGTGCCAGACAAGGTATCCCTGTCATCGGTGTGGAGTGCCAATTTGTTTGGAGTGTGCAAAGAAAATTTGCAGAAAGTGTTTTTCAGATGAGCAGAAGTAAGTGCAATCCTGGACAGTGGTGGTGTCAGTCAGTAAGTTTACTAAAATGTCTATTTGTAACACTCTTAATCTTACTTATTTTTATTCTTGACCCTATATATTCATTATATTCAGTATATTCATTAAAATGTTTACTTTGCCTTTTTAAAATATTGCATTTGTTAAAATATTATTAGTTTTAGTAGTAGCCAAGCAGAAACTGTAATCCAAGACTTATGTACTAATAAAATAACACTCGAAATTTGTTCCTTTTTCAAAGAAGCTAATATTTCTTATTTCAATATTGTATTTCAGTTAAATTTATGTAATGTTTAATTTAAGCTTGTATTGCATATATGTAAAAAATATGTAATAAATAATCTCATGTGTTTCAAAACTAAAATTAGTTATTATTGATGTCCCGAAATTCAAAAATAATAAAAGTTTATATATTATAATGTTTGTTTGGAAATAATTTTACATTTCTAAAGGCATAAAATATGCTATAAATCATTAAAAGAAACATTATGAGCACTTAACAACTTCTGTTGACCTTCTAAATGAGTAAATATTCATAGTTCAAAAATACGTCCGTGAGACGTCTGGATAGTGTTAATGTGAGTTTTTCTCGCCAATGTAAATTTTAAATTTTTAGGCATTTTTAAATTACAAAAATAAGATATATTTAGTCATAAGTTTTTTGAAACTAATATAAAACCATGCCATCTAGCTTACAATAATGGTATACAAAACATGTTTTAGTCATTTACATACACATTTATAAACAAAAGGGCTCTTTTTAAAAACTATGTCAAAAAAATGTAAACAATTTTTGGTGCTGACATTTTTTAAAGAAAAACCCGCTTTTGAAAGGTTTTATTTATATTAATAATAAGAAGAAAGACCAGAAAAAGTTATGATGTACGAGCCAGGCCTGTTAAAAAATATCTTAAGGTCAAAATTCAAATTTTGAAAAATAGACGTCTTAGAGACGTTGGATAGTAACAGTGTAAGTTTATACCACGATAGTAACTAAGGGTTAAAGTCACTCATTGAAAGTAAATATCTTTCAAAGCCTAATATAAATTTGCAACATAAGATCGACAACTTTTTGTTCGCTTATCGAACAACACCTCTTTCTTTTACAGGGGTGTCTCCTTCTGAGCTATTTTTGAAATGTAAACTTAGGACACGATTGTCTAATCTCAAGCCTAATTTGGGTGAGTATCTCAGGAAAAAGAGAGATACTATTTCAAACAATGTAAATAAGTCTAGAGGTGAAATGAGATGTTTTTCTCCAGGTGACAGAGTCTTAGTCCGTAGTGTCAGAGGAGAGGAAATAAAATGGTTTCCTGGTAATATTGTAAAGAAACTTAGTGATGTCACGAGAACAGACTCGTTTCGTACATGCTGATCATTTAAAACCATATTTTTGTAAATCTGATCAACTTGGAATATGTGTAACTCCTAGGTTTGTTAAACCATACAATCATCACAATCCAATTCTGTTGTTAGTGTTAGTCCCAAGATGATTGTAAATACTAGTCCTAAGTCTGATGTTTCAAATGTAAAACCATTGCCACTTGAGAATGTTGCAATGATGAACCTGTGAAGCACACTTCAAATAGCAATCAGCCTAATAGTCCTGCAAGACAGGATGAACCTGTGCAGCAGCGTATTGGTCATTTTAGGCCCAAAAGAATCAGAAAAACACCTGATAGGTTGAACTTGTGAAATTTACATGTTAGGTTAGGTTAAGAAAAATTTGCAGTTTTAGGTTAAGATTATTTTTGATTCTCAATTTTGCCAGTGTATGTTATGAAATTTTGATAGGCCTAGTAGGCTACTAAAACTGTTTATTTTTTTAGTGTTTATCTTCTTATTTCATGAAGACATAATTTCTGTTGTCTAAATAAAACCTTAAAAAAATTAATTTCAAAAATATATGAACAATGTTTAATTTGTTACGTTAGATTTAGTAGGCCATCCAAATTTATTTTTTCAATCATATGTGCCATAAGGAGGGGAGAAATTTTATATATGTTACTTCAGTTACTTTAGAAATTAAGTTTAGTTTTTATGGTAGTCAATGACTTGTAATTTTCAATGTAGCAGAGCTGCAAGCTAAAACTCTCTCTCTTTTAGAAATGGCCTTCTTGGAACAATGATGTCTGTAATTCTGTGGTTCTTGAGAATTAATAAATTTAATGTTATATGGCCATAATGAGTTCTTATTAAGAAGACCAATCTAATACACCATACAGCACAGAATAGAGACAGTAGCGCTAGAGACTCAGGCACTCGGGACTAGGGTGACTCATATCGTTTCCCCACTCCGCTTTTGAAGATTACCGCTGTCCACACGGCTTCAACCCCGCATTTGGCGACCGCCGCGCTACTAACCGGCCTACAAACATCATTCCATCGTTTGAGACTACTGGTTTAAGAAACATTGACCTCCTAGAGTAATTTTAAAGTTTTGTATTCTTTCAAAATCATGTCCGGATATCAAAGGGTCCGGATATGAGAGATCCGGATATGAGAGGGTTTACTGTATATGCCCCAACAATGCATGAAAAGAAACACCAAGAAGAAAGAGTTCCAAGTTAGAAGTGGATGAAGGTTGGAATGTTTTTGAATTTCCAGTGCAGTAACGTAACATGGGATTGTCTGATAAAGTATGTGAAGCATGTTCCATGTAGTTTCTGTAGCTAAAGTATTAATCCCTATTTTAATTATTTTCTAATTTTGCTTATCCGCATGTTACTGGTTCATATTTATGGTTAATACTATACTTTTTACAAACTAAATATTGTTCCCTGCAGTCAAAAAATTAAGTAGTCTCTAGTTACAGGCTCTGCCTATAATTTCATTATTGTACTGTATGAATTGTAATGTTTGTTTGTAAGGAAAGAATAGATAAATAAATAAATAAATAATAAATAAATAAAAGAAACACCAAGAAGAAAGAGAGTTCCACCAGCCTTAGAAGAGGAAGGACATGTTGCTACTTTCCCAGAGTTAACATTTAAATGTAATATGAAAAGGACACAGTTCCTTAGTGAAGCACTCCACAGTATTAAATTAATGTAAAAAGAAGGCTCACATTAAAATTAATTAATTTCCCTTTTTATTATTTGCTTTACATCCCTATATATGTGAGCTGAAAAGTGACTACAGAGTGGTAAAATGCTCCATCTTAATTTTCTCAAAAAGACTAAAGACTCTTAGTTACCCAAGCCCAAATTGAAAGATCTTAATAATTAGTTATTACTGTTATATCAAATTGAAACTTTCATAACTATTTTAACTTTCCTTTTCAAATTTTAATTAAAGTCAACCTATTATATAAATTCAATGCAGTTTGGACTTATTTTAAGGACAATTCAAAATTCATATTACAGTACCATTTTAAGTTAAACTGAATAAATTAAGACATAATGTGGACAATCATTTATCTATATCAAACGTTATTCAAGGCAGCACAATTGCTCTGGCCCTGAGATAAGAATCCATGTTATTAACGAACTATTAATTAAATTAAAAGATAATATTGAAATATTTCTATTATAGGCCTAGCTGTTTTCAATTTAGTAATGAAGGCATTGTCGCCATCGCGGTATCGAGCTATGGGATCAAATTCCCCGCTCTGAGTGTCTGGAATTGATCTGGTTTACCTTTATGGCAAATATATTTTTTTCGGATTGCTTAATATCTAAGAAAAAGTCATATTCTTGATCGCAATAAATTTCTCTTTCATATGGTATGACTTATAATATATTGGTGCTCAAATTTTAAAAGTTTTGACCTTAGTCGGACAAGGATTTATTTTTCGCCAGAAGTGAGCAGTTGGTAAACTTGTAACTGACGACGAAAGAAATGCAAGAATCATTTCAATTCCCACATAGCTGTTTACGTCATGCTTTGGTGATTTTATTTATGCAATGAACTGGCATTTATCTTGTGAGGCGAGTTTGTAGGATCTAATTTAATAAAAGTCTGCATGGGTGTCCGAGATTAGACCCCCTGTCCGAGATTAGACCGATTTACGGTAGTATTTCAGAGTTCCAATAGAGTCTTGCAATGGTTCCAAAACAACAAATTTCTTCTAAACTGCAATAAAACAAAAATGCTCTAATTCCATATTTACATTTTAAAAAATCAAGTTCCACTGACTGTTTTGTTGGGAGACAAAGAGATCTCTTCTTGCAGCAATGCTAAGTTTCTTGGTTTGGTCTTATACAGGCAGCTCAATTTTTATGACCATAGAGCTCATATCCAGAAGAATTAGCACAGGAATTTTTGTGATTAAAGATCTCTCGAAGTTTACCGATTCTTGTTTAACCTTGAGTACCTATTATGGACTGATTTACTCATTACTGTCATATTTGGTGGCAATCTGGGGCTGTGAGAGCGTACGAAAAAAGTTTGTCTTCCCACTTAAAAAAAACCCTAAGAGCAACCTTTAGAATGTCCCATTGTACTTTTTGCAAACCTCTGTTCAGGGAATACAATATTCCCACATTTCCATCCATATATATATACTAAATTGTCTGTCATTTTTAAAAAGAAATTATCATCTGCATCATACACAGTTCCAGTCAATGCAGTACACTCTCAGAACACAAAAACAATATTAAACTATCTAAGCACATGACAAGATTCTTTGAGAGAGAGGCCTCTTTTATAATAATATTAGGTTTTCCATGTGTTGCCTAAACCCCTGAAAGTGGAGCAAGACAAAGACAAATTTGGGAGAGCAATCAAACGTATACTCTTAGAACAAGCTCCCTACACTCTGAAAGATTTTTTTAATTGTTGATCGAATTAAAATACTGTTCAGTTTAATTTTAGTTCTTACAGCATTTAGAATTTAGTTTTCTTATATATTCTTGTTTGTGAGATGCTATTATACAGTTTTTCTGTGCGAAATAAAGATGATTTAATTTGAGTGAACAAGGCTCGATTTTAGTTCAGACCGAAGGGCCTCAGGCGTCAGACGGTTTTTTTTCAAACAGGAATGGGTTAAGTGAACTTCCTAAATATGTCTTAATGTTTGTGTGTTTCTTCTGTGTTTTTACGATAAAGTTTTTTTTACAAATGTTATTGACGAAGTAACTTCAGATGGATATTAAAATCAACAGACGTCAACCTGAACATGTGTCTAAAGAACACAAAACAGTTGTAGTCTAAAAACGTTCAAATTTCAAAAGTATACTGAATTCAGATAAATTTTATTTTATGTTGATGAATTATTGACAGTTTTTTAATGTTAGCTGCAGCTTTTGATTCTTGCTCTTAAACCAGACAGATATTTACAGTAAACATACATGTAAGTCTAGTCTGGATCATTAGTTAGGTTTTGACTATAATTCTCTCTATATCAAGCATATTATTCACTTTTACCATTAATACCAATAAATAATTCTAAAAATAAAAATGATGAAAAATAAATAGTAGATGAGGTGAGTGAGCTTCTAACTATAACAGACCTAACAATAAAACATTGATAAAATAACAACTTTTTTATAAAAAATTGCCTTACTTGTAAATGCCTTCGACTATGGGTACATCCTCCAACAATATATATGAGACCTGTTAAAAATGTAAACAAACATCTGTTAAAGATTACACTGATTCAGATTTAAAGTAAATAAGAAATTAATGCTATATTTCATACTCATAAAATAGTACAGTTGGCACTTGATAATCCGACACTTGACAGTCCGACACACTCGGTAGTCCGACGCCGCGACGGGTGTCTGTAAAGTATAGAAATTTTTTCATGTTGTGACAGGAGTATTGCGTCTTCCGGTCCGTTAGTTCCTTACCTTGTTCAGTATCAATTAGTGTGTAGTAAAGTGCATTGCTTACTTTTACTGACAGTATTCAATTCAGAATTTAAGTCTTAAGTGCAAAGTGTTAGTTCAGTGCTAGTTACAAGTGGCGAGTACAACCAAGAAACGTGAGCATAAAACTTTAACTCTTTCAGAAAAATGGGAAATTATTAAAAGATATAACCGTGGTGAAACGCCTACAGTTATTTCTTATGTTTATTGCATTGGACGACCTAAGGTCTATGACATTTTGAAAAGTAGAGAAAAAATTGAAAAGTTTGTAAAATTTGTTGAAGATGAATCTAAGAGGAAACCCCTTAGACGAGCGAATATCCTCAAGTGACGAAGCCGTGTCGGCTGCAAATACTTTAATACGCTAGTGTGAAGAACGAGAGCTTGATTGTAACAATATTTGATGTTGAAGGCAATAAAAGAAAAGCCATGACAGACAGTCTAAATAAGAAAAAACAGAAGACAATCACAGACTTTTTTAATGTTTAAACTTGTGTTCAGTACTGTATTGCAGGTAGGCCTTATTGAATTTAGAATTTAGGTTATGTTTCACGTTATGCCTATACGTTATAACTGTTTTATAGTTATGTTATGTGTGCATTGTGTATTAGTTGTTTTAATAGATAAATATCATACAGTATTTTGTATTCATTAAGTAGTTTTTTGTAAAAAAAGACTTTGTAAATTGTTTATTTGAACCATTAATAGAATTAAGGTACTTAATAATGAACATCAGTATACTTTTCTTAAGTCTACAGTTAGGATTGTGCAAAAAATATAAGTTTTTAGTAATCCAACGTTTCTGGTAATCCGACACACTCTCGGTCCCATAAGTGTCGGATTATCAAGTGCCAACTGTATAACAATCATGAACCTCTACCTGTTAGGTAGAGGTTCTGCATACCTGTAATTCCTGGTATATAAACCTAACCACTATCCATAGTATTAGATCTAATATTGCACCAATTAACTAAACAAATGTAATGGAATAGAGATTGGAATTGAAATAAGTAATGAGAAGGTAAACAGCAGGGGTAACTATGCGTACTTGACTAAATTAGATTATTAATTGTACTATCTAAGTCTGAGTAGTCACAATTATTTGAAATTAGAGTACCCATTCACCCTAATGTTTAGATGTTTATTTAGTTATTCTTCTTTAGAATAACATTCTTGCCATGATAAAAAAAAAGAATTTATTTTTTCAATATACCTGAACTAAATAAAGTTTTACAGTTCATTTTATCACAATATCACAAATAGTTAAGAAGTTATATCAATTTTATATAATTGGTGCAAAATTTCGATTTGCTGCCATGAGGAACAATAAAATTTAGATTTTCGGCTTACAATATTAAATTTTAACTACTGTGTATTAACTACTGTGCAAAGATATATCCCAATATTTTAAATAATAAAATTAGCATTTTTTAGATAATGTACAGCATTTACCAGTTTCTATACCTCAGTAACCGAATGACAAAGAGCAAAGAAATTACTAAATTGTTTTTAGCGAATTTCCTATTAGAAAGAAGCTATTACCGTAGATCTCATGGTAAGACTTAAGCCCGAGACCATGTTATTTTTTTCGTGTTCAGGTGCCCAGAGGCCAAAAACGATAGTCGTTAAAATTTATGTATGTGTGTGTGTGTACGTGTGAGTGTGTGTGTGCGTATGCATATGTGTGTGTGTGCGTGTGCATATGCGTGTGTGTGCGTGTGCATATGCGTGTGTGTGTGTGTGTGTGTGATTGTGAACACACACACACACTCTCGTAAAAATGGTTCGATCGAGACTAAATTTGGTAGAGACATAGTATTCCTACATTTGCTTGGACGAATTCGTAAACTAGACATATCGGTCAATCGGAACAGGTAGTTTGGGGGGGTTTTGTACTAAAAAATTGGGTTTTTGCGTTTTTCATACTAATTTAAAAAAATTTTAAATTTTAACTTTGACCATTAAAATCAAATTAAAAAACTACACAATTTAGTCCCTTAAAGTTTTTCGCTCTCTTTAACGGTTACCGAGATATTAAAAAATCTAAAAACAGTATGTTGTATTTTGGGGCTCCAAAGTTAATCTTATGGAGGATAAAGAAAAATAATTAATATTTCACTTATCAATCAATATTTTTGGATTAAACTTGGTATTTACCTTCATGTGGTTGAGATCTTATGCTTCAAATGCTTAGAAATCATAGTTTATGTGTTTACCATGGCTGCTAACCTACATACTCTTTTCCCATGTTGATCATATAGAGAATAGGAGGATGAGGAAAAATAAATATTTCCTTTATTAACCAATAGTTTTTTGTATGAAACTTTGTATTTAGCTTCATGTGGCTGGGATATGGAACTTGGTATGAATAGTTAAAATAAAAATTTTATGCTAGAAATGCCTACTTTCAATGTTCCTCACAGCAGCAAACCTACATACTCTTTCCTATGTTAATCTTACGGAGAATAGACAAATAACTCTCATATTTATCGACAGATATTGATAAAAACTTGTCATATATCGTTATCATTATTATATTACTGAGTTGGAAATTCGCTGAGTACGCAGGTCTGCTGCAACAGGGGTAATTTAACCTAACGCTAATGGAGCTAATACCAATAAAAATTTTAATAAATAATATGTAAAAATACCCAGTCCCTATTTTGGGGTACAAAACCACCCCTAAACGCGCTTTGATTAGACAAATTTTCCTGGTTTTTGAACTCAAATGATTAAATGTACCTAATTTGATCATGATTGAATCATTTTAAAAAGATTTATCATGTTACAACACGTATACGTACGTAAATATATATATATATATTTTAAAGGCTATTGTTTTTGGTTTCTAAGGACCGCAAAACAAAAATTATTATAATCTCTGACTTCAGTCTGTCCTTAGCACCAAATTTTTTGCTTCTTTTCTATGGGAAATTCGATTAAAATTGTAAAACTCACTTTTGAGACAACCTTCGTACTTCATGGACCCTGACACATTTTATACAGTTACAGGAAAAAGAGAGTGAATCAAGAATGAAGAGTGAATGAATGAACTATTATAGTATTGTTGTGTCGAGGTTACCTTCATAAGAAACGACTCCCATGCTGAACCTTGGCTCGGGAAGGTCTCCCTCCAACATCCACTCATCCAGTGAAGGGTCATACCTACAGCATTGTACAAACTACAACCAGGGTCGGGTTCACATTTCTGCACTAAGGCACTACGCGACTGCTCCCCCCTTAACACATGCTACATCTGAACCAAATTACGTTAGGTGGCTTAATCACGTGGCTACTAGTGAAGTAGTCAAGCCAGGGATATATTGCACTAACCGTATGTTCGTTCATAACTGTTTTTGCAGCAAATAAATTCATTAAAATTGTTTTGTCATAAAAACAATTTTTTTTGAAAATTTTCCCCATAACTTTTGGACCTAATTATCTGTTAGGCGTAGATGCAGCTACTAATGAGTTTCATGATATATTTAAGTTCTCTGTCAATGTCAGTAATAGAGGAAGTTTGCATTTTCATACGTTTCATTCCATTAATCACCCAAAATATTTTAAATATGTAGTTTGTAAAATTACATGCATAATTTTTAAACAATTAATACATTTTAAATTATGAAAATTTTAATTAATTTTTTTAAAGTGGTAATATTAACAGGAAGATCGAAATTTGCTTTCCTCACACCAGCATGCTGTGTGTGATTTAGTTTTCCGATGAATTTTCCTTAATTATTTTTATGAGTTGAAAATGGTAGAGCTACTAGAGCCTTGCTAGTAGGCTTATCATCAGCTTATCTCCAATCTTTTTCGATTGTACAAATAGCTCTTAAAAGTTTCTAGTAAATCCTGATTTTCTACATTTTTAAAATTATTTTAGCCTTTATTATGATAACTATAAACACACTTTTTTCAAACTAACTCAAATCTTAAAACCTAATAAAAACTTAAAACTCAAATTCTTCATGGGGAGTACTGACTTCTCGATAGATCCACCAATGTCCTCTCCAACCCAACCTCCCACTGCATACAGTTCTCCTCCGAGGGCGCACAAACCAAACTCACATCGCGGAACCACCTGTTAACACACACAACTCATCAGGTACAGACCGAGATGAGCAAGACCATCAGGAGGGTTGATGAGTGGAGTGGTGCTTGACAACTGTCAAGACTTCTACCATCAGGAGGGTTGATGAGTGGAGTGGTGCTTGACAACTGTCAAGACTTCAATTTTAAGTTCTGAGATTTTTGTTTTCCACTTCAGAAATCACCTTGAAGTCAATGGGTACACTATTCCAAGCAACCTAACCTGAGATATTATTTTCATGTTAGTCTAGATTTTTTTCATATGAAACTCATTACTGAAAATACTGATTGAAAATATGACTGAAGCCCATCATCCTGAGAGCATATAAGGATATTATTTTTTTATAATTTTTTTACCTTTCTTTAATTCTATTAATTTTTTTATACTTAATATGTAATGATATCAATCAGTTAAAACGAAGTTATTCTTTAATGTACTGGCTTATACTTACTTACTTGATACTTGATAAAATCTAGGGGAAAAGATTGCACCGCGACCTATGAGATCTATTGTGCCCCCCAGACTAGTCTCTAGTTCTTGCCTAGAGAACCCCCTCTAGTCCTAATGCCTTAATAAAGTTTAGTATAAAGAGGGGTTCTAACTTTGGAAAATCTTCCACCGCCACCTGGTGTGTTCCCAAGCTTCTGGCTCTCTTCTGACCTATCGCGTCACACTCAGCCAATAGGTGTCTAGGTGTTTCCTCCCCAGATTGGCAGAAGCGGCATTCACCCTCTTGGACAATGCCCATCTTGCTCAGATGACCCCTGAGCCTACAGTGTCCGGTTAGAAATCCCGTCAGTATCCTTAAATCGTTTTTCTTAAGCCTGATCATGGTCTCAGACCTTCTTATATTATGCACTCCAAGCATTTCCTTAGCCTGTCGGCATCCCGGATGAACGGTCCAGGCTTTCCCTCTGGCTTCCTTCTCTTCCCTCTAGCTAGGGAAATATCCGTCCGCCTGAACAGAGCCCCGCATGTCCAGGTAAGGCTACTTACTGCAGGAGGTCGCCCGGTATCCTGCAGGTACCGTTCTAGACACCATATATAAGGCCTGGTGCCATCCACTCCTCGGCACGGTCCACGTGACACCTTGAGTTGGCCTGAAACAAAGCGGAAAAGCAGGGGAGAAGGTGGGAGAAGAAGAAGAGAATGGGTTTGTACAGATAGATGAAGACAGTCTATCCACGCATTGGAGGGGAGAAGAAACGTGGGTAGATAGAAAAGACCCTGCTCAAGAGGAGAGTAGAGAGTCAGGGAGGCTGATTGCAGTGACAGCGCCACTGGGCGGTGGGATCGCCAACCCCTACGCCAAATGTACTGGCTTACTTTTTGCGTAATTCTGTTCCAAAAACCATCAGCAATTGATTTATGATGTTTATTTTGCCTTCCATCTGTTGACATGGATATATCTTAGCTCTGGGGGGGGGTGTTGTGTGTGACGATTTTTAAGATGGAAAACATGTAACAGGTTTCCATAGAAACTACCAGAGCTATTGTATTGAATTTTTAATATAAAATAATAAGAACAGCTGTTAAGATGAACTAAGACCATCCCCTTTAGACATATCCATGATCTAACCTATTTCCCACATGGAAGTCAATACAAACATTTTAGCGAATTTCCCATAGGGAAGAAGCTATAACCGTAGGTCTCATGGCAAGAGTTAAGCCCGGGACCATGTTATTTTTTCTTCTTTAGGTGCCCAGAGACCAAAAATACCCCCGTCGCAGCAGACCTGCGTACTCAGCGAATTTCCAAATCAATAATATAAAATTAATAATAATATATGACAAGTTTTATAAAAATCTGTCCATAAACATGAGAATTATTTGCCTATTCTCCATAAGATTAACATGGGAAAGAGTGTGCAGGTTAGCTGCTGTGAGGAACACTGAAAGTAGTAATTTCTACCATAAAATTTTTTTTTCTTAACATTTATACCAACTTTTATCAAAATCCATAAATGAAGGAGTTTACCTATTCCCTATATGATTAATATGGGAAAAGAGTATGCAGGTTTGCTGCCATGATAAACACATAAACTATGATTTTTAAGCAAAAAATGAATAGATTTCAACCAACATGAAGCTAAATATAAATTTTTAATAATTTTTCCCTATCCTCCATAAGATTAACATTGGAGCCCCACAATACAACGTACTGTGTTTAGATTTTTTAATATCTCGGTAACCGTTGGAGATAGAGAAAAACTTTAAGGAACTTAATTGTGTAGTTTTAACACTCCAGTGGTCGCGGGGGGACTATTGTCCCCCAGCCCTTTTGTTTTGTATGCCAGTGGAGGTTGGCAATTCCGACGGCGCTGAGGGTTCGTCTACCTTCCCCTCCCCTATTTCTTTGTCGGTCCACACCAGTCGCGCCTCAACCCTGGCACCGGCACGTTCACTAATTGCGTATTTATTGAGTGCGGCGCAGCCTGGGTGACTATTGTCCCCCACGTGACTACTTACGGATAAGTTTGAAGATATTTTGGTGCGAAGGTTTTTCGCATAATAAAAGTTTTCTTCTTAGTAAAGACATTTTTTGATCTGTTTTAAGTTTAAATTGTTAAGTTACAATGTCTGACCGTGACAGAGAACAGGTGCACCGCTGGTTACTAGAAACTGAAAGTGACAATGAAAGTGTGTTAGGAATTGAGGATCAAGACGAAGTTGAAGATGATCACGTGGAAGTTCTACCCGTCGACAATAGTGATGAACCCCAAGATTTGGATAGGGAGCAGGATCTTCAAGAATCCCAAGAAGTTGAAATGGACCAAGATTTTGAAATGAACCAGGAAACACTCGAACACCACGATGAACCTCATCCAGCACCAGTAAATGCAGAATTTTATTTAGGTAAGGATAAAGTAACTAGATGGTATTTGGAAAGTCAAATGGCCAGAACATCCCGTACACCACGCTGCAATATTATCCCCACATTCCACAGACCAGGACCTAAAGGACGAGCAAAAAATGCCAAAACACATTTAGAAACGTTCAGTTGTATAATAGACGATCAGATAATTGACCATATTGTAAATTGTACAAACATATACATTGACCATATAAAAAATAAATATACTAGGGATCGAGACGCTATGCCAACAGACAGTATTGAAATCAAATCACTTATAGGCATTCTCATTCTGGCAGGTGTCATGCGGTCCAGCAGGAGAAATGTGTTAGAAATGTGGGATGTGACTCAAGGAACAGGAGTAGAGGCAATCTATGTTACGGATGAGTCTTCATAGATTCCGTTTCTTATTACGCTGTCTGCGATTTGATGATGTTAGGGATAGAGCTCATTGTAAAACCAATGAAAAATTGGCTCCTATCCGGGAAATTTTTGAAAAATTTCTTGAAAACTCAAAGAACTTTTATAACCCTTCAGATTACGTAAGTGTGGATGAACAATTAGTTGGATTTAGGGGAAATTGCCCCTTTCGAGTTTACATGCCGAGTAAACCGGCCAAATATGGCATTAAAATTTTTGCTTTGGTTTCTGCATCTAACTTCTATACTGTGAACTTGGAGGTTTACGTAGGTACGCAGCCAGATGGTCCCTACAAGGTTAGCAACTCTTCAAAGGACCTCGTTTTGAGACTTGTGGAACCAATCCGCGGCTCAAACAGAAATGTCACGGCGGATAATTGGTTTGCTTCGTTAGATTTAGCTGTTGAACTTCTTGACCAATATTCACTGACATTAGTAGCAACAATACGAGGGAATAGAAGGGTTGTTCCCAACTGCTTTTTGAAAGACCCTGAAAGAGAAGTTTTTAGCAGTATGTTTGGGTTTCATACCAAAGCTACTCTTGTCTCATATGTACCAAAAAAAAATAAAGTGGTTCTCGCTATCTCGACCATGCACAAGGATGGTGAAATCGATGCAAGTACTGGAGATCAAAGAAAACCAGCAATTATCACAACATACAATGAAACAAAGTATGGCGTAGATATTTTGGATAAAATGTGCGTCCAATACAATACAGCAAGAAATTCCCAAGAATATAAAAACAAGAGGAAAACTTTTGTTTGGAGAGAATGCTGAGCCACAGCGTCAGCAGCAAAGAGGCAACGCCGCCAAAGGAAGATGTATTTTATGCCCCAGATCGAGAGACAAAACCACGAGAAAGTATTGTAACAAGTGTGATTGCTGGGTGTGCCCAGACCACCAGAAAATTGTTTGCGAGACATGTTTTGAGTAGGTTATTATTTCTACACCATGAAGCTTATTCTTAATTTGTAAACATTTTTCATTTGTGCATTAATGGCAATTTTTTTACTGTAAAATAAAATTTTGTTAGAAAATGAAAATTGAGAATTAATTTTAAGACCTTTCACGCAATAGACATAAATACAATAATAAATAAAATTATATAACGGTAAATTTGAATGGGGGACAATAGTCCCCCACGCAACCACTAACAAAACATAAATAGGCGCGACCACTGGAGTGTTAAGCTGATTCCAATGGTGAAATATAAAATTAGAAATTTTTAAAAACTACATGCGAAAAAACGCAAAATACTCCATTTCGGGGTACAAAAGCCCCCCAAACTACCGGTTCCCATTGACCTATATGTCTGGTTTACGAACTCGTCCGAGCATTTGTAGGAATACACGTCTCTACCAAATTTTGTATCGATCGGACCATTTTTGTGAGAGTTATTGTGTTCACAGACACATATATATATATATAAAAATTTTAACGACTATTGTTTTTGGGTTCTGGGCACCTAAAGACGAAAAAATAACATGGTCCCGGGCTTAAGTCTTACCATGAGACCTACGGTAATAGCTTCTTCTCTATGGGAATTCGCTAACATTAGTCATTAAAATTTATATATATATATATATATTTCAAAAAATTAGAAATAATTATGTTTCATCACTATATTTCGCTTTCCATGTCTTCAGGTGACAATAAAAAAGTATAAAAATTAAAGAGAATAGGCAGACTCCTTTATTTATCGACAGATGTTGATGAAAGTTGGTATAAATTTTAAAAATAAAATTTTTGATGGTTATACCATCAAAAATTGGCTATCAAAATGGCTACTTTCAGTGTTCCTCACAGCAGCAAACCTACTCACTCTTTCCCATTTTAATCTTATGGAGAATAGGCAAAAATTCTCATGTTTATTACAGATTTTGACCAAACTTGTCATATATTATTATTATATTATTGATTTGGAAATTCGCTGAGTACGCAGGTCTGCTGCGACGGGGGTATGATGTATTAAGTCTTGTCAAGCTATCTACAAAAATTCAGTTATTCTTTCTATCTTTCCATTTCAGTCTTGTAGTCAGCATGCCTAATTTTTTTAGCGAACTTTGCTTTTTTGATAAAATACAATAGATAAATACAAATACAAATACATAGATAAAATTAAATTTAAAAATCTTTGGAACTTGAAAGTTATCAAACTAAATTATGAACTGTACAATTTGGTGAAAAATCTAATATATTTTTAGCTTTAATCTCAAGGTTTTTTTATTATCTTCAGTTATATGATTTTTATCTAGCAGGAAATTTTGTCACATTGTATTGATTTGAATCGGAATTCTTTGAATCGCATCGTTGAATCAAATCGAAAATTGTTTGCTCCATCGCATTCAGATCAGGTGAAGGTTTGTAAAAGCTCGGCTCGAAAAAGCTTGAGCTCGGGAATCTTTTAAAAAGCTCGACTCGGCTCGGCTCAAACTTAAAATTCCAGGCTTGCACAACCCTAGTTAAAAGCTTTAAAGGTTAAAGGCTGTGAGTTCTACCAAACTTAAGGCTTTTTCTGTAAAGGTTTAATAACAACTAAGCTGTCAAATAAAGTTTAGAGGCTAGCTAAAAACAAAAATAAAATCAAGTTTGACTAAGGTAATGGTTATGTAGAAATTTCATTTGGTGAAAACAGGCGTCTCTTCATTAGTCATTATTTAATGTTTCTTGATGATTATAAAACTACTCTGTTTCAAGAGCATTACGATAACTAACATGAAATTCAAAACTGTGACTTTAATAAACAGTTTTTTTATTTAATGTTTGAATGATACCTACCATACTAGCCACTGGAGTCCAAGAGTCTTCAGAAGGATCATACACTTCACCATTGGCCAGGATCTGGGACTCCTGTTCTCCTCCTACCACGTAGATTCTCCCGTTCAGGGCTGCTACTCCAGGAAGGATACGACCGATACCCATTGGGGCTGCTTGGTACCATTCCCTGAAAGAAGTGGGCAAAATGCAAAATTATGTTGATGTTAATTGAAGTCAAATAAATATTCTATTGCTTTTTTCTAGGGTTGGGTCACTTCCGGTACCATAGATTCAATATTTAAGGCTACAAAATTAAGGCTGTACACATTTGAGAAATGAAATAACATAAAATACACATAATTCATATTAATTTTAAACAAATATAAATAGTTAATAAAACATATCTGTGAAGTTGTTTTTAACCCTTCCAAGTGGGGATCGAGACGCCTTGTGGAATTCGCTGTTGTGCCACTTTATATTTTTTACACAGTATACACACATATACACAGTATATTTTACATATCGTTTTTATACTGTATACTTTTATACAGTATACTTTTTATAGCCGAATAAGTGCTTTCGGTGGTCCTTTGATGTAGTGGTCTAAACAGTTGTATTTTAGGAGTGTTAAGGTTGAAGCCAATAACAAGAACGAGGGTTCAAATCCTGACCATGAGCAATCCCAATTTGATGTGCAAATGTAACGTACAGTGGAGAGATGGCCTACCTTAAATAAACGGAGTCCAGCTTGGGCAGAATTTGGCAGCATTTGTAGGCTTAATTAGATTGCGGTGGACACCTGTTTGCTTCTTTTACGACTGTATGGTTACAGGGGGGGGGGCTGTTTTGTGTTTTAAGCGAATTTCCCATAGGGAAGGAGCTATTACTTTAGGTCTCATGGCAAGACTTAAGTCCGCGACATGTTACTTTTAGCGAATTTCCCATAGGGAAGAAGCTATTACCGTAGGTCTCATGGTGAGACTTAAGCCCGGGACCATGTTATTTTTTCTTCTTTAGGTGCCCAGAGTCCAAAAACAATAGTCGTAAAAATTTATATATATATTAAATAATTATGCATAATTAGTACCCTTTTTTTTGTGTGAGAAATTATTTTATTTAAAAAATTCACAACATGTTTCAGAACTCAGTCCATTATCAAGTGGTGTATTAATAAGAACATAACCTTGATGTAAATAAAATTTATAAATGTCATATGGTTAATTTTGAAAAACTCAAATATATATATATATATATATATATATATATATATATATATATATATATATATATATATATATATATATATATATATATATATATTAAATAATTATGCATAACTTAGTACCCTTTTTTTTGTGTTAGAAATTATTTTATTTAAAAATTCACAACATGTTTCAGAACTCAGTCCATTATCAAATATAATATCAAATATAATAATAATTATCGTAAGACTTGATAATGGACTGAGTTCTGAAACATGTTGTGAATTTTTAAATAAAATAATTTCTAACACAAAAAAAAGGGTACTAAGTTATGCATAATTATTTAATATTAATAGTAGCCCTCATATATATATGTGTGTGTGTGTTAGCACGATAACTTTCGTAAAAATGGTCCGATCGAGACCAAATTTGGTAGAGACGTGTATTCCTACAAATGCTCGGACGAGTTCGTAAACCAGACATATCGGTCAATGGGAACGGGTAGTTTGGGGGGGTTTTGTACCCCAAAATGGGGTTTTTTGCGTTTTTCACATGTAATTTTTAAAAATTTCTAATTTTATATTTCACCATTGGAATCAGCTTAAAAAACTACACAATTAAGTACCTTAAAGTTTTTCTCTATCTCAAACGGGTACCGAGATATTAAAAAATCTAAACACAGTACGTTGTATTGTGGGGCTCCAATGTTAATCTTATGGAGGATAGGGAAAAATTAATATTTCCCGTATTAATTAATATTTTTTTATGAAACGTGATATTTAGCATGTGATATTTCATGTGGTTGAGATCTATCCTTTTATGCTTGAAAATCATAGTTTATGTGTTTATCATGGCAGCAAACCTGCATACTCTTTTCCCATATTAATCATATAGGGAATAGGCAAACTCCCTTATTTATGGACAGATGTTGATGAAACTTGGTATAATTGGTTAAAATAAAAATTATTTATGGTATAAATGACTACTTTCAGTGTTCCTTACAGCTGCTAACCTGCACACTCTTTCCCATGTTAATCTTATGGAGAATAGGCAAATAATTCTCATGTTTATGAACAGATTTTTATAAAACTTGGTCATATTTTATTATTATTATTGATTTGGAAATTCGCTGAGTACGCAGATCTGCTGCGACGGGGGTATTTTGTTTTGAGGTGCCTAGAGGCCAAAAACAATAGTCATTAAAAGTTATTATATATATTATATTAAAAGAATATATTGTTGATAAATAAATTAGAAACTCTCTTTTGAAAGTTTAATTTTAAGCAACACGTTTCGACACTATGGCCATTGTCAAGCTTATTTTCTCAAATGATATTCCATGACATTATTTTAAAGTAAATAATGTCATATATATATATATATATATATATTTCATGTAATTAAGCAGGATAACATAGTGAGCAGACATTATTTATGGTTTTGGAATGTTGTAAAGAGATTAAAGTCAAATCAAGGTTTTGCATGGCATCAATGAACTTCATTCACATTCTGAGATTAAGCCAAATAATCTAATAACCTAACTATTAAGTGAAGCTATTAAGTGAACATAACTTGTGAACTGACCTTCTAAAAGTATCAAATCGTTCCACTGACTCGAAAGTACATTCAGAGGATCGAGTCCAAGCACTCATTAACTCTCTCTTGGAGCCGCCGATTACAAAGATGTCCTTCTTGGCACAAAGTCTTGGAAACACTGACAGAGGTACGAGGTTGCCCTTGCGAAGCAGGAGGTCGTTGCGCACACTCCGCAGCGCAATCTGGAGGACGGAAATATATTTAAATTCTAATAGTGTAGTTATGCTGTGGAACAAAATTAAAGTTTCAGTTCTTATAAAATCTGTTATACACATTCTCATATAGTTGAAAATTAGTAAAGGCAAATTTTCTCCCACAGCCTAAATGAACACAGGGGAACATACCAAAACCTTGAGGTGCCTCATATCAGTCTTTGTCAAGTCTTTGAAATCTTATGTGAAAACCAATGTAAAAAATTTACTTTTGATTTTAGACTATTTATCAGAAAAAAAGATTTACCTTCAAGCTTGTGTCTGTACACTCAGAAATGGTTTTCTCTAGAAGGCACACGGACAGAAGGGGAAGCCGAACATGCTTTAGGAGTTCAAACACGTAACGCTTTCGCTGTGTTATGTCATGAGAAATCCATCTCAGAGCAGCTTGGAACACCTGTATTAAGCAAAGATATGATATCATAGAAGAATAATTAGCTGAAATATATCAAATGATTACATCACACATCAACTAGATCAATTAATTATCTAGATGGCATAGTCTAAATGTTTGCCAAGGATTTTGAAAAATAAAAACTATGTCGCTGAATTTTTCATGTAAGAAATTCAAAAACTAATCTTAGAGTTTAGATAATATAATACCCCCATCACAGCAGACCTGCGAACTCAGCGAATTTTCTAAGCAATAAAATAATAATAATATACATAACAAGTTTAACTAATTTTTAAACCACCATATCTATAGGGGGTTGAGTATGCACTAAAAGTGTAACACATTTTGACTTTTGATTTGTTGTTGGGGGCAAATTGGAGATGACAAAAACCTATGTTGTCTCCCTCCCAGCAGATGCACAACTTTAGGGGGAGGGGGAAGTATGGAGGAGGCACGATCTAAAGAAGTGCTCATATCTCGCGATTTAGTCATGACAGAAACATGTTGTAAACGGCATTCTATTACAAATATTATCCTCTAAAAAAGGTTATTAGAGTAAAAACCTTATCTGCTGTAGAAATTGAGTAATTTTACATTTTGTTTAAATTTTTTTTTATTTTTAACACAAAATAACAGTTAGTGATTAGTATAAAACCTCCAAACAACAATAGTTTTGTGTGTTATTGTATATTTTGTATTTTTTACACTAAATCCTTAGTCTGTCTCATTTTTTCATATGATTTTTTATATTTCAAGTCCACATGAATTCACTGATGTCTTATACATAATTTGGCTTAACAAACCTGGATAGGGCACTATTTTAGAAAGGTAATAATAATTCAAATATGTTTAATATTTACCAGTGAACCTAATTAATCTGTTTTGTAAAACGCAGCAACACACGATGAGTATACATGTATGATTATGATTATGATTATGATATAGTGATTATAATACCTGGAATTCACTATCTACTCTAAGTTGTTCACTGGAAAGAAAGAAAACTAGCTGATCCTTAGGCAAATCTAGGAACTCTTCTTCCTGGTAAATTTGTGGGAAATGATTCTGAATGTAGGCAAGAGCTGTGGCTCGCATATCGTCACAATTGTGAGCCTCGGCAAACCTGAGCACAAGACCACAAATATTATAAAAAATGCACACAATCAATTTTATACAAAATATAAAAAATATATTCTACTAGTTTAGACATACATTTTGTTGGTGCCTGGATGGCCACTAACTTGAGATTGTGGGTTCAAATCCTGCATTTGGCAGTTCGTAATAAAAATGCACCTCCAGTCCGGGGTTCACCCAGCCCATGAGCCAATTGGGAAACTACAACTTCACTAACACAGCCTGGTCAAGAAAGCTAGCATTATTGCAGTGAAAAGCCTATATCGTTTACAACTTGCACTCGGTACTTTAACGTCTAACAAGGAAAATTTCCTCAAAGAAATAAGAGGCCAACAAATTATTTTATACTTTTAACATTACTGACACTGTAGCTCATACGTAATGTGCTGGCCCAGTAAGTCAAAAATTACTGGATCAAAACCAGCGGCCGCCTCCTGTCACCTCTGGCTATCCTATGTGACTCATGCCGCTACGGTACTTTACTGTCCTAAATTCACCACAACGCCCTAGACTCACGGTGATGGGCAGTCGAGGTTGAAAAAAATTATTAAAACATTACATGGTTTTAGCGAATTTCCCATAGGGAAGTAGCTATTACCGTAGGTCTCATGGAAAGAGTTAAGCCCGGGACCATGTTATTTTTTCTTCTTTAGGTGCCCAGAGACCAAAAACAATAGTCGTTAAAATTTATATATATATATATATATATATATGTGTGTGTGTGTGTGTGTGTCTGTGAACACGATAACTCTCGTAAAAATGGTCCGATCGAGACCAAATTTTGTAGAGACGTGTATTCCTACAAATGCTCGGATGAGTTCGTAAACCAGACATATCAGTCAATGGGAACAGGTAGTTTGGGGGGGTTTTGTACCCCAAAATGGGGTTTTTTGCGTTTTTCACGTGTAATTTTTAAAAATTTCTAATTTAATATTTCACCATTGAAATCAACTTAAAAAACTACACAATTAAGTTCCTTAAAGTTTTTCTCTATCTCCAACGGTTACCGAGATATAAAAAAATCTAAACACAGTACGTTGTATTTTGAGGCTCCAATGTTAATCTTACGGAGGATAAGAAAAAATTAATATTTCACATATTAACCAATATTTTTGGATAAAACTTTATATTTAGCTTCATGCTTTTGAGGTTCATCAATTTATGCTTAAAAATCATAGTTTATGTGTTCATCATGGCAGCAAACCTGCATACTCTTTTCCCATGTTAATCATATGGAGAATAGCCAATCTCCTTTATTTATCGACAGATGTTGATGAAAGCTGATATAAATGTTAAAAATAAAAATTTTGATGGTATAAATGCCTACTCTCAGTGTTTCTCACAGCAGCAAACCTGCACACTCTTTCCCATGTTAATCTTATGGAGAATAGGAAAAAAATTCTCATGCTTATTGACAGATTTTGACCAAACTTGTCATATGTTATTATTATTATTACATTTTTGATTTGGAAATTCGCTGAGTACGCAGGTCTGCTGCGACGGGGGTATTTACAATATTGTACGGATAGTTATGAACATATTGCAATATTAAAATTGTACACTATTGACAATTATTTTCGTACACAAATTTAGGGTAAATGTAAAAATAATTTATTTAAATTTAGTGCTTAAGTGAGGAAATCTGATAAGCTGCCTTTTTAAAGCTTCACATTACTAGGGGTGAAGGGTGCATCTAAGACTGATCTAAAAGTTTAAGCAGATTAGTTTTCTTACATTTTAAGCTTGATAAATTTTCTATTTACACTTTTTTCAAATTTCGCATAGGGGAGAAGCTATTACCACAGGTCTAAGCCCAGGACCGTATTTGATTATTTGCATATTTTATTATTTGCATTTGATTGTTTTGAGGTGCCGGGGGGCCAAAAACAATAGCTGTTAAAAATTATATATATATATATATATATATATATATATATATATATATATGTATATACATATATATAGATAGATAGATATATTATAAGTAGAACCAAAAGAATTAACTGAGTATCCTTTGACAACATTTTTTATATTAACATGTTTCAACCTTTAGACCATTTTCAAGTTATTCATATTAAAGATAACCTAATATACACAATATATAAATCACTTATGATTAAATTAAGTAATTCCAATTTTATTACACGTGTCTTGAAGAAGTTGGTTTAAAAAAATGGTTGTATTATATTAATGTAAAATGAAATTATTTATTTTGTTTTGAACTTATTTATTTTTTCAAAAATTGGATTGTTTTATGTTAGAGAAACAAATATGGGGTTATGAAGAAAAATGAATATTTCATTTATCAATTAATATTTTTGGATTAAACTTGGTATTTAGTGTCATGTGGTTGAGATCTTATGCTTCAAATGCTTAAAAATCATAGTTTATAAGTTTATCATGGCAGCTAACCTGGATACTCTTTTCCCATCATATACAGAACAGGCACCCCCATATAGTTGATCATATTATAGAGAATAGGCAAACTCCTTTATTTATGGACAGATGTTTATGGAAGGAACTTGGTATAAATGGTATGTCTGGATTACGAACTCATCCGAGCAAATGTAGGAATACATGTTACTACCAAATTTGGTCTCGATCGGACCATTTTTACGAGAGTCATCGTGTTCACAGACATATATATATATGTATGTATATATATAGAGAGGGTGTTCATTAAAGTCAGGGACAAACTTCGAGGGGTGATAGTACTCATCATATACAAGTACCTGGTGACCGAGCTTCGCTCGTATAGAATAAGACATGTATTATATAAATTAATTAGAAAAATTAAAACACATTTATTAATCAATGAAAAATTTATGTGGTTTAAATAAAACCGATTTAATACACCATAATTAATATAGCACTGAACAAAAAGTATTGACCCTGCTGATGGGATTTGAACACGCAACCTACGTTTAACGAGGCCAACTTGCTACCTCTGGACCACGGCGTCTGCCAAATGGGCAACGCCGGTTAAGGTGTTTTAGCCAACCTCAATTGTTTTAGCTGATCATTTACTGTTTAACTATCCATACAGTTATTATTAGCCTGTGACCAACTGATTTTGATATAAACGGAATGATGATTGAAAAGCAAAAGAGAAATTTAATTTACACATATTAGTTGGTTTGTTACAGTGGCTCAAGCAATACAACAAATACATTTTCTATCAAAACACGGAAGATTTTGGTAATACTCTTTCCTGCTTTTATTTCGCACAGTTATGTTACCCTTAAGTTTTTACAAATTGTTTAGTAACCTGATAATTTTACAATTATTACATACATAAAATGTATGAAAAACCTCTATTCACATATTGTTCCCAGCCGCCTTCAATCAAGAACCTTCAAACGGTTATAAACAGCTGTTTTGGTTTGTATTGTTTACATTTTATCCTCCATAAGCGTAATGTTAAATTTTTAGATTTTAAACTTAATATTACAAGAAAACACGAATTTTCCTGGACATTAGACCTATCTAGAACTTATTTTCTACTCGGAAATTAGTTATTTCCAAAATTTAAAGAAATTCCTTAGTGCCGTTTTCGAGATCCGTGTGCAAATATATATACAAACCTTGCTCGTATTATAGTATTGGATACAATAAACAAAAAATTTCCTATAAACATATGTCGAAAAATCCTTCGTTTAATAATCGCTAGCCGCCATTTTGTATTTTATACAAACATCTTTATACTGTATATAAAGAACTATTGAAGATACAAATACCCTCGTCGCAGCAGACCTGCGTACTCAGCGAATTTCCAAATCAATAATATAATAATAATAATATATGACAAGTTTTATAAAAATCTGTCCATAAACATGAGAATTGTTTGCCTATTCTCCATAAGATTAACATGGGAAAGAGTGTGCAAGTTAGCTGCTATGAGGAACACTGAGAGTAGGCATTACTACCATAAATAATTTTTATCTTAACATTCATACCAACCTTTATCAACATCTGTCCATAAATAAAGGAGTTTGCCTATTCACTATATCATTAACATGGGAAAAGATTATGCAGGTTTGCTGCCATGATTAACACATAAACTCTATGATTTTAAAGCATAAATGGATAAACCTCAACCACATGAAGCTAAATATCAAGTTTTATCCAAAAATATTGATTGATATGGGAAATATTAGTTTTTCCATATCCTCCATAAGATTAACATTGGAGCCCCACAATACAACGTACTGTGTTTAGATTTTTTAATATCTCGGTAACTGTTGGAGATAGAGAAAAGCTTTAAGGAACTTAATTGTGTAGTTTTTTAATTTGATTCCAATGGTGAAATATAAAATTAGAAATTTTTAAAAATTACATGTGAAAAACGCAAAAAACCCCATTTTGGGGTACAAACCCCCCCCCCCAAACTACCCGTTCCCATTGACCGATATGTCTGGTTTACGAACTCGTCCGAGCATTTGTAGGAATACACGTCTCTACAAAATTTGGTCTCGATAGGACCATTTTTATGAGAGTCATCGTGTTCACAGACACACACATATATATATATTTGATTATGTAGTTCACAAGTGAGGGCAGCTAATATAGTTATTGTTAAATTAAAAGAAGAGTATACCCAGAGTCTGGAAACATACTGTGATTACCACAGACAGTAATTTAAATTTCCTCTCATACCATTTGTCATAGGCTAATAATTCAAATTACTTACTTGTTTGGTTATTAAAGCTGGTTTTAATGGGGAATATTCAAATTATTTTATAAAATAACTGTTTAGCCAAAAAATGTATACAACAAATAGTTTTTTGTCTTTCAAAAGCCATACTTTTAAACCATTAGTTTTACAGTCATTCGGGTGGTGTCATATTATTTGGGACCTTAATAACAATGAACCATGAAATTTTAATCAAATCGTTATAGCAGATTTTGACAAATTTGTATTATTCACATTTTTAAGGATTTATAAGTGTAAAATACCCTTAAAAATTTAAAATTAAAAAAATGGTCTTGAGATATGGCCGAAAATCACATACAGAGAAAAATCAGTCTGAAATACAATTTTTTTGGATTCAGAGAGCCTCAATCTGGACATATATATCCACTCTTGGCAGGATCACATTCAGTCCATAGTCTCCCCACTTTCAATAATAAGGGGGAGACAGCGCTCTGCGGGGTTTAGTTAGACTAATTGTTGGTAGTATAAATATAATATAAATATATTTAGGGTGGTATTTACAGAAAAAAACAGCCAATAAAAGCATCTTGCCATAGTGAAAAACACTATGGATCGCATGGTTCCCTCTACTCTTAACTCAAATTTCAAACTTTTGATGAAAACAATACTTTCTCCATATAATATATATATATATATATATATATGTATATATATATATATATATATATATATATATATATCAATATAAAATACAAAAGACTATATATAAGGGGAGAAAGTAAAAATGCCAATGACATTGATAGAATCTCAAACAAAACAAAAAATTAATAGAGAAGTTAGTTCTTGTTTAATGATATTTGTTTGATTCAAACAAGACAAGATTTTAACTTCATGTTTTCAATGAAGATGTCATAAATATTTTAACTCTTCAATTGAGTTAATTGAAGACATTTTTCACTCAAAAACCATGGTCACGGATTACAGTTCCAATAAAAATGAAGAAAATGTGCTGACAAAATTGGAATTCCATTTCCTATCGTCACCTATATATTCCAATTGAATTTGTGTAGTGAAGTTCTTGCTTAAGGAACTCTGTACATCCAAGCACCACTTCGTTAAGTTCAAGCATGTCAGCTGCTACAATCAAATCCTGGACATTTTCCTGATTTATGGGTATTTCCCCTGAAACAATAAATAAAACACTTAAAATATTAAATTGTTAAAAAGTTTTCCCATTATCTTGAAACTTGGTTAAAAACGTAATATATTCATCGTTAAATATATCATAATTTAAAACAAAATCCATAATATTATTATTACCTTTTTGAAATGGCGACCTAACCAGGTAGGTATTTTCAGCCAAGTATACCAAAGTCCCGGTAATCCGAACAACTTGATGGGGAAAAGGTTACTGAGTTTAAATTAAAAACGAACCAATGTAATCTCAATTATAACATTTGTATCAACAACTTGATACACTAATTTTACATTACCGTGTACAAAATGTTAATAATACACATTAACTTACTTTTTGGAACATAAGAACTCACTCATTGTCTTTTGACGTAACAAAGATATCCTGTTAGCCAAGATGCACAATCGTTTAGTAACATAAACATCAAGCATTCGGATTTAGCGGTACACTGTTGCTCGAGATAGTGTGGGGCGATGTCTAGCTACACTCACATTACATCACAATAGATTTGATTCTCATGGTCCGACTCTTATTATTGCTTTTCAACGAGAACTACTTTTCGAACATTTGAGTTCATCTACACTAATGACCGCGATCGTGTAAAAAGTAGGCCTACAGACTGTTTTATCTTGTCCCTTTTTATGTGTCAATGTGTGTGTCTTATTTTATATTTCTATTGACGAGTACATAACATAAAGAACGTCTCTGCTGGAACACTTGATGCTGTTCAGACAAAATATGTAGTGCACAAACACTCAGTGAACTGTAATAAGACTTAAGTTAATTGCTCTAAATACACCATTTGAGTCTAACTAAATAAATGCACTTTATTAGTACTTTTAATAAACTTACTACACTACAATTCCGGATAATCTGAAGAACTCAGTAATCCAAACAGGGATATGTCCCAATTAGTTCGGATTACCGAGGCTCTGGTATGAATTAGGAATGAATGTAAGAGGATTTTGGTGCGATTTTTTAGTATTGATCGCCTTAGACTTCAGTAACATTAATCACTGTTAATTAAAAGCCCAATAGCCAATGGCATATAAGGGACCTGGCATATAACATGGGATTTGGACCACAATTTTGCCTCTGAATTAGAAACTGGTCTAACTATGAGGATGGTATTTGCGGATAAACCTAGCATTCTATAGTGCAGATGTTATTCCATACAAGATAATATCACATCCGCCCACCATCACTCATGACTATCCACAATTCATGGCCTCCCAAGTAGCTGTATTACAGGACACGCCATCGCCGTAGTCGATAAATAATTAGGATTAAAGATTAAATCATCCTAACTTGTGTAAAATACAATTTATAACTAAATTTTCACAGAAACCTTTCTATACTTTAATAAATGTATGCGTTTATTTTTTAGGATAGAATTTTCTAAAGTCAATACAGTAGATAGCCATAAAAATTGATAGCTCAATTTAATAATATTCAATATGAGAAATAAATAGACATTAGACAATATTTAGAAAAGAAATATCATATACTGTTTCAGATAATATTTACACTAACCTGTGTAAATAAAATCCACCAATAAATTAAGTATATGAGGAGATATAGAATGTAGTTCTATTATTTCTTTCTGTTCTTCAACAAGTCCGTTGGAAAACATAGCCTGGAAATACGGACTGCTTGCAGACAGAATGGCTCTATGAACCTGCAAGTTTGGAAAATTGAGTTAGAATTGATACGTTACAAACATAGAGGTTTGTGGGTAACACACTGAACAAGTAAATTTCTAGGAGGAACACCTTCAAAGTAACTTTCACTTAAAAATAAATCAAATTAAAACACTCAAAGTTCGTATGAAAAATTTTCCAGTATTTCCATGTTTCATCTTATTTTAATATTCTTTCATCGATAAGGCTTAAAGAACTTCGAGAATTTCATACTCTTCGTCTGTTGCACTTCATCATCATAATGTACCTTCTTATCCTTCTAATAATTTCACTTTTATTTCTGATATAAGTACTCACAACACCTGCAGGGGCTCTTGTCTTATTTCAATTCCAATTCATCGAACAACCCTTTATACCAATTCTTTTACTGTCTCTGTTTCTAGATACTGGAACTCCTTACCTGATATACTTAAAAATTAGGGTAACGGTGCTCAGTTCGGGGCGGAGGTGTAGCGTCATATTTTAGGGTAGGGTAGAGATGGATTATGTGTGTCATTGTCAGGGCAGGAACTGGGGTGACAACGATTGAGAGAGTGGAGCATGTTTATCTGATCTTGGTTTTTTCAAACAATGTTTGTTATTTTTTAATTTATTTTACGTTATTATTTACTACTTAAGATTTTTATCTTAGTTAATGTCAATTGTGTTAATTAGAAGTTAAGTGGTAGAGAAAACTTGTTTGTCCCAACTTCACATCTAAAATAAAGATATTTTTTCATTTCATTTCAACTTGGTAATCCGAACAGGGTTCCAATTAATTAGTTGGTATTACCAAGACTCTGGTGTACTTTTATCATCAACTCATCATTATTTATTATTTAAAACCGGACTCAAAATATGCTGTACAAAATATTAGCTCAACAGTAAAATAATACATAGCTCAATAGCAATAGCAATTACATAGAATTAGCTCAATAGTACATAATATTATAAAATTTAATATATAATAATAGTTATTTTACATGTTGCTTTATTATTTTTATGCTAGTTACTGCTTTGACGAAGGTATTAGAAAACATCATTTATCTACAGGTGAGTTATGATTTTGAGGCTTTTGGCCTAATATCTCAATCACAATTTCGCTTAGGGATGTTGCACAGAACACCGAAGCCATTGGTGCGTTGATTACTAAAATTTATGATGTTCTTGATGACAGACGCTTTGTTTGGGTCATCTTCTGTGACCTTAGCAAGGCCTTTGATTACGTCGACCATCGAATGCTTCTGCCCTTAACCTATTAAATTTGAATTTAAGTAACAGAAGACAGGTGGTGTGTGTCAGGGACGATTGATAAGCCATGACAAGTGTGCGGTGCGGAATCCCATAAGGGTCCATACTTGGAGCATTTCTATTTTTTATAGCAATAAATGACTTACCTAATAATTTTCTCGGTGATCCCTATTTATATGTAGATGATTCTACCTTTTTGGTACATTATTCCAATATTGATTTATTGAGTATGGATATAGTTATATAGTATAGGATAGAGATATAGTTAGTAGCATTTCAGATTGTTCGTAGAAAATTCCTTTCTCTTAAATAATGACAAAACAAAATCTGTAATATTTAGTTTGAGTGACATACCTGTTGGTATGGTTTCACAAGAATATGGTATGTTTATGGGCATTATAATAGATAAACAGTTAAACTGGACACCGCACATGGATCAACTTATGTTGTGAATCATTAGTTAATTTATTATCAGCTGATCATATGTTTTTGTACATTATAATGTTTTTGTTCTGATTATTTCCTTACCAGTTTTATAAGTTAGTACCTGGTGACCGAGCTTTGCTCGTTTAGAATAAGACATGTATTATATAAATTAAAACACATTTATTACTCAATGAAAACATTTATGTGGTTTAAATAAACCGATTTAATACACCATAATTAATATAGCACTGAACAAAAAGTATTGCCCCTGATGGGGTTTGAACCTGCGACCTTCGTGTTACGAGGCCAACACAGACTACCGCTGGACCACGGTGTCAGCCAATTGAGTATCGCCGGTTAAGAAGTTTTAGCCAATCTCAATTGTTTTAGCCGATCATTTTCTGTTTAACTATCCATACAGTTATTATTAGCCTGTGACCAACTGATTTTGATGTAAACGGAATGAGGATTGAAAAGCAAAAGAGAAATTTAATTTACACATATTAATTGGTTTGTTACAGTGGCTTCAAGCAGTACAACAAATACGTTTTCTATCAAAACACGGAAGATTTTGGAAATACTCTTCCCTGCTTTTATTTCGCACAGTTATGTTACCCTTAAGTTTTTACAAATTGTTTAGTAACCTGATAATTTTACATTTATTACATACACAAAATAAATATTTATGAAAAACCTCTATTCACATATTGTTCCCCGCCGTCTTCAATCAAGAACTGTCAAACGGTTATAAACAGCTGTTTTGGTTTGTATTGTTTACATTTTATTCTCTATAAGCGTAATGTTAAATTTTTAGATTTTAAACTTAATATTACAAGAAAACACGAATTTTCCTGGACATTAGACCTATCTAGAACTTATTTTCTACTCGGAAATTAGTTATTTCCAAAATTTAAAGAAATTCCTTAGTGCCGTTTTCGAGATCCGTGTGCAAATATACGAGTATATATATACAAACCTTGCTCATATTATAGTATTGGATGGATTTGATTAAAAGCCTAAGTTTTGGTTATTTTATGTATATTTCTTACCAAAATTTTATATTCTACTCTTGAAATGGATAAGTATATTAAACCCGTGTTTTGATGTGGATCATTACTCAACGAATGCAGAAAAGGACTGGAAGCATTGGAGGAAGGTCTTGCATAATTTTCTTGAGACAATTAAATGCACAGATGACTCGGTCAAGATAAAAATTCATCTGACATTTACGGAATAGTTGAAAAATGCACCACTTTTGAGGAAGCCCTTTCCTTACTGAACAACCTGTACACGCCTAAGAAGAGTGAATTATTTGCAAGACACCAACTGGCCATCCGAAAGCAACAAAGTGGTGAGACGATAACTCAGTACATAAATTCTCTACAGCAACTGTGTAAAGACTGCAGTTTTGTTAGTGTAAGTTCTGTTCAACATCGGGACTTATGTATTAGGGATGCCTTCATAACTGGTCTTCAGTCCTCCTTAATGAGACAGAGACTATTAGAAAATCAAACCCTAGAGCTGAGTGATGCCGTGAAACAAGCTCTATCTTTAGAATCAGCTCAAAAACAGGCAGATAAATATTTAGTGCAATTAAACTTCAATACTCTTACAGCAAACATCGCGACCTCTTCTGTCGATTATCCAGAAAATTCTCATATCCGTATGGAAGGTGTCTGTATCCCTGTACAGCCCACCTCCTCTGTAGATCCGAATAATACAGTTTCTACGGCTTCTCGTTCCGCTCACCGACCACCCTTGCGAGAGCATAACTGCTAATATTGTGGATACAAATCTCTTCCAAGGAACAATTGTCCAGCAAGAGTGGCTTAGGTGGTCATTGTGGAAAGGTTGGTCACTATGCTAAGGTATGTAAGTCGATGTCATTTGTAAAGAAACACACTACTTCCGCAATTTTTGGATCATCTGTTGGAACTCGACCTCCTATTTCTCTAAGTAAAGCGTTAACAGATATCCAAATAAATGGTTTTACGACAACCAGTTTGATTGATACAGGTAGCCTATATAATCACTTACCAAATGAATGGCAATTGCCTTTCAGGTGTCAGTTATTTATTCCTCACAGGAACCGGTTTCGGTCCATCACAGACCATCATCAGCCTACTAAAAACAGGTATCACATGACACGATAAAAATCTTCACCGTTGGTGTTCGTCAAGATAAAATAAAAACACAGCAACATTTACACAGGGATCCCCAAAAACTTTTCACTGATTTAGCTAACAAAATTCATGGCCAATCTTAAAGTTAACATGTATTTACTGTTAGGCGTTACGAAGTTCGCCGGGTCAGCTAGTATATATATATATGTGTGTGTGTGTGTCTGTGAACACAATAACTCTCGTAAAAATAGTCCGATCAAGACCAAATTTGGTATTCCTACAAATGCTCAGACGAGTTCATGACGACTGGTCAGAAAGTAAACAGAAAGTAAAGGTTTTTTGCGTTTTCCACATGTAATTTCTAAAAATTTCTAATTTTATATTTCACCATTGGAATCAGCTTAAAAAACTACACAATTAAGTTCCTTAAAGTTTTTCTCTATCTCCAACGGTTACCGAGATATTAAAAAATCTAAACACAGTACGTTGTATTGTAGGACTCCAATGTTAATCTTATGGAGGATAGGGAAAAATTATATATTTCCCACATTAACCAATATTTTTGGATAAAACTTGGTATTTAGCTTCATGTGGTTGAGATCTATCCATTTATGCTTAAAAATCATAGTTTATGTGTTTATCATGGCAGCAAACCTGCATACTCTTTTCCCATATTAATCATATAGGGAATAGGTGAACTCCTTTATTTATAGACAGATGTTGATAAATGTTGGTATAAATGTTAGGATAAAAATTATTTATGGTAGAAATGACTACTTTCAGTGTTCCTCACAGCAGCTAACCTGCACACTCTTTCCCATGTTAATCTTATGGAGAATAGGCAAATAATACTCATGTTTATGGACAGATTTTTATAAAACTTGTCATATATTATTATTATTATATTATTGATTTGGAAATTCGCTGAGTACGCAAGTCTGCTGCGACGGGGGTATTTCAATTTATTTAACTGACATGTTTCGTACCAGTTTGACATTTTCATAAGTTTACTTAACCTAATATATTTTTTTTTTTTT